>CAUYPK010071561.1:0-16552 GCA_963574355.1 Loris lydekkerianus | reverse complement strand
TAGAAACCTAAAAATAGACCTGCCATTTGATCCTATAATTCCTTTACTAGGTTTATACCCAGAAGACCAAAAGTCACCATATAACAAAGACATCTGTACCAGAATGTTTATTGCAGCCCAATTCATAATTGCTAAGTCATGCCCAAGTGCCCACTGACCCACGAATGGACTAGCAAATTATGGTACATGTATACCATGGAATACTATGCAGCCTTAAAGATGGAGACTTTGCCTCTTTCATGTTTACATGGACAGAGCTGGAACATATTCTCCTTAGCAAAGTATCCCAGGAATGGAAGAAAAAGTATCCAATGTACTCAGCCCTACTGTGAAGCTAAACTATAGCTTTCACATGAAGGCTATAACCTAACTATACCACAAGACTATGGAGAAAGGACCAAGGAAGGGGAAGGGAGGGGGGAGGTTTGGGTAGAGGGAGGGTAATGGGTTGGGCCACATCTATGGTGCATGTTTTTATCTATAATAAAAAAATAAATAAAAATAATAATAATAAATAAAAAATATATATCTTCATAAACACTGTAATCCAATTGTTTGTAGCATGAGTATTCAGAATTGCAGGCCACTTTTGGGGCATGTTTGACAAAAACCCTTTAACATCTTCATAATTTTTTCTTTCTGTTTTTCAGAAATCTTTACATCAGGATCTTCATCAGAATAGCCCATATAGCATAATGATCTTTAGAGTGTTTCTTCTACATTTTAGTCTGTGTCTTGCCTGTGGCCTTCTTCCTTTCAGACATCAATTTCTTTAGATGGCATGAAAACATCCAATAATTCATATACATAGTAACCAATTGTACAGAGGTACATAAGGATAAGAAAGTTTTTTGGTTCCATAGCATCATAATGTCATGAATATTCCAAATATACATTACCTATTGGTGTGTATGTTAACCCTTTTAACTTTCAGCAACTTGACATGCTTAGTAGGGCTAGATTTTTGGCCACTTGATAACAGAGTCCCATTTATCAACAAAATAGTGGGGCAACTTTGTTTTGTTTTGAGACAAGAGTCTTCACTTTGTCACCCTAGGTAGATGGCCCACACGTCACAGCTCACAGCAACCTCAAACTTTTGGGCTTAAGCGATTCTCTAGCCTCTCAAATAGCTAGGACTACAGGCACCCACCACTACGCGTGGCTATTTTCTAGAGATGGGGTCTCACTCTTAGGCTAGCCTTGAACTCCCGAGCTCAAGCAATCCACCCGCTTCAGCCTCCCAAGTGCTGGGATTACAGGCATGAGCCACTGTGTCCGGCCCCAAAAATAATTTCAAAATACATGTCACACAACAGTTTCCTGTGGTTGAGAGACTATTCTAAGTTCTGCTGTGAAGTCTAATATATCCTTAGGCCTTTGGATTCACAATGCCTTTGTGTATCCTAGAAAATTCATGACTAATAGATAGATGCTCACAAATTTATAGAACTGACCCATATTATTGCACAGGGCTCTTGTGAACTTCGCTAAAATTTAATGTAGTGCCTGTCACAGAGTAAGCCCTTAACTGACATTAGGTGTGGTGCTGTGTAGTAGTGAAGAACTTCAGTGATGTTTATAAGGGCTTTACATGAGCCATTATTTTTCTCACTTAAAAATCCATATATTGTAATTACCTACAATCATATTTGCCTCAGAACATTAGCCCAAAACAGCAAAAAAACATAAGAATGAGAATCTCTGCTAACTAAACTAATTCCCTTCCTTTCCTTATAAAATCAATTGAGTAAATTCTTCAGAAAATTTTTTGGGTTTTAGGAATAACTGGTACTACTAATTTATTTTTAGTAGAATTTTTATACAGATGCCCCAGATAAGGAATTGACAATGACCAAATTGACTGGAAAAGTGCTAAATTTAACAAACCTTCCTTTTTTGATCAGTAAAGACTTTTAAAATTAAAGTTTGTAGACTTAGCCTTGGATAATAAAATTAGGTAATATAGGGATTAACATTGTAAATTCAAATAAACAGTTTAGAATGTCAGTTTAATATTGATCAAAGTTGCCTGAAATTTTCAAGAAAAAAATAAATAATTCTAGTTAAGTATAAGACAAGTTTGATTGCATCCTATTTATAATCTTGTACTTCTTTTTTCATTCTGCTTCAGTATGCTACGCAGATTTAAAAAAAAATTCAGGTGGATCATGGCCATTCCTTCCCTTCTCCAAGTTTTATTTGATTATTCTTCCAGAAACAATTTAAGGTTTGCAGAGTTGCATCTAGATCAAGCAGTGTGATTAGAAGAATATGAAGGTTTAGATCATGAAAAAGCTTACTTTGAATTGTCACAGGTGATAGCGAGTCTTTGCCTAATGATGTAAGCAATGTGGACATTGTAATGTCTTTTGAATAACTTACAAATTCGCCAGCTAAAGAAGTGATTTTGATGTCTGAGATGAACAATGAGTAAAACCCATGCAAGAATCTTCTAGTAAATTGAATTTATCTTGGAATTCTTTAGAGAAACAGCTCTGAGAGATGAAACTTGAGGCAAGTTTTCCTGTAATTTCCTGAAATCAAATTTGGCTACAGCTTGTTGAGAATTACTCAGAATTTTAAGTATGTTTCAAGATACTCTTGGATTTTGGATATTTGAAGTCCTCTAATGGCCAAAACACTTTGAAGATAGTTTTTGTTTAACAGTAATCCAAGATTTAAGGTTCTTCAGTTAATTGATTGTCCAGTGAGACCACAGTTCCTGTGACAGTGGCAAAAAATGTCTGGAAAAGAGTTGGCAGCAGCCGTTGACTTGTGTTACACTCCCAAAGAAGGCAGAAACTGATGAATAGCACACAAAATAATCAATTTCCCACCCTCTTACCACAGGTCAAGATTTAGTGCTCTAGGGACTTTGGGCTTCACATGTTCTCAAAATGAGCAATGTTGAGAGCTTCAAGGGCCCCATCATCTAAGCTTGCAGCACTGTGAAATTCACTTTTAATTTTACTCTTTCAAAAGATACTTCCTATTAAATTTATTGCCTTTTCATCTTAGAATAAAAACTAACATTACACAGTAGGCTAAGCCTGTGTCCCTCATTTTGATTTTCCAGCAACTGCATTTCTTACAGCTTCTTGAAAGCTAGATTTCTCCATGAAAGAATCACAACAAAACCACCTTATTCTGTATAACAAACTTCACAGTTTCAAGCTGAAGGCCAGAACACCCCCCTGACACAACATACATGCTATATGCCTTCAAGAATTTCCTCTTTTCTCTACATATAAATTGCAAACTTTAATGTTCTGGAACAAGAATGATGGCCCCAAATGTGAAATATGAAGGCAGAGCAAGGTTTGCCAATCCATTTTGTTGAAAAAAAAGAACAAGCCAAATTTAAATTATTTTTCAAACTCTCTGATTTTAGCAGTTATCTATAGGATACTACAGGGTAGAATTTCTATAAAATCTGGCTGAGATTTAGAATGTGGACCTGGATGTGAGTGTAACATTATGCAGAAATTGCTATAAAAATTCAGGTTGGTGTTGGCCACATATGAATACATCATCTCAGAGGCAGAGAAGATCAAAGAGTGTTTCTTTAAAGAGTTTCTCTAAGGTGGCAGTGAAATAATTGCTGGGCACCCTTCTACTTTTACAGGAGATTAGCAGAGAGTGATTTGGGGCGAGGTAGGGCGGGGGAGTTATAAAATATATTATTAAGAAAACTACAAAATTTCGAACAAGATCTGAAGAGTATACATTAAGATTGAATCAATTTTCAATTCCTGCTTTTGGTAATTATACTAGTTATGTAAGATAATTCCATGTTTTTGGAATAACAATGATTTCTAATCATCTTATTCCAAATAAAATAATGTATTTGGAAAAAAAATTAAATTATTTAGGCCAGGTGCAGTGGCTCACGCCTCTAATCCAAGCACTCTGGGAGGCCGAGGCAGGTAGATTGCTTGAGCTCACAAGTTCGAGACCAGCCTGAGCAAAAGAGTGACCCCGTCTCTACTAAAAATAGAAAAACTAAGGCAAGAGGAACGCTTGAGCCCAAGAGTTTGAGGTTGCTGTGAGCTATGATGCCATAGCACTCTACCCAGGATGACAGCGTGAGACTTTGTCACAAAAAAAAAAAAAAAAAAATTAAAAGTATTTAAAAATAAAGAGCCATAATGTCTGTAACTCATAAACAATTCAGAAAAAACAATCTATATTATGTGCCTATTTATATTTATCTAGAAAGAAAGAAAAAGATGGAGAAAGGATAAAGGAAATGTAGTAGCATATTTAACATCTGGGAATAGCAACCAGAAGTTCTTTGTACTATCCTTACAATTTTTCTGTAAGTCTGAAATTATCAAAATAGAACATTTCTAAAAAGAAATATAAATTCCTAAAAATATTAATAAATTATAACCCATAGTATAAAATAAACCATGAGTAAATAAAACAAATATGGTTTCATGAAGAACAGAGATATTTACATAGTCTTAAATTATTTCCCCATAAGAGACTAACTACAAGGTAAAAAAGTAAATTTACAAACAGAGAAACCCAGGCGATACCACCATTAATAACCAATGCTATCATCACCAGTAATCAGAAAAATCAAACCTTGGATCACATGGCAGGATACAATGAGAAGATCACAGGGTCATGGCTGTGATACTCTTGCCAAGAAATGTATGGTCTACATCTAACCATAATAGAACATCAGAAAAACTCAGTTAAGGAATATTCTACAGAATCAGACTCTAATCTCCAAAAGATTCAGGTCATGAAGGTCAAGGAAACACAGAGGAACTAGTCCAGACTGAGTCTAAGAGACACAGCTAAATGCCATGGCTCTGAACGGAATCCTTTTGCTATAAAGGACATTATAAAGAAGTAATAAAGCTTTAAAAGACTATGAGGATTAAATGATAGTATTAATGTTAACTTTTCAATCAGAAAAGTTATATTGTAATTATATAGAATGTCCTGACTTGTAGGAATACCCACTAAAGAAATCAGGAGTGATTTCAATTGGTTTGGGATAAAAGTTTTTGTCCCTATATTTGGAGCTTTTCTATAATTTTAAGATTTTCCATGGCTTGGCCCCTATAGCTCAGGCAGCTAGAGCACCAGCCACATACACCAGACCAGGGGGGTTCAAATCCAGTCCGGGCACCAAAAAACAATGAAAACTACAACCAAAAAATAGCCGGGCGTTCTGGCGGGCACCTGTAGTCCCGGCTACTTGGGAGACTGAGGCAAGAGAATCTCTTAAGCCCTAGAGTTTGAGATTGCTGTGAGCTGTGATGCCACAGCTCTCTACCCAGGGTGAAAGCTCAAAAAAAATAAAAATTAAAAAAGATTTTCTAAAAAAAATTAATTAAAAATAGACAAATTCATTAACAGGAAAGGTAAAAAGCCTAAGGCAAACCTTATTTTTCCATCAGGAAAGATCTATAAAAATCACTACTTAACACTGAAATTATGTAAGTTCAAAGGCGCTATAACAACTGTAATACATATAGACATCTACAATGACCACAGTACCAGTATATATGCCAAAATATTGTGTCTAAATATCACTATAGTGATAGAATTTAT
This sequence comes from Loris lydekkerianus, assembly GCA_963574355.1. Classification (NCBI taxonomy): domain Eukaryota; kingdom Metazoa; phylum Chordata; class Mammalia; order Primates; family Lorisidae; genus Loris; species Loris lydekkerianus. Next base: position 10,978 of record CAUYPK010071561.1, on the reverse strand, counting down.
AAAATGCAAAAAAGCCATCAATTATGCCACTAAAGTTTTGTCTGTCCTTGTTTTTTGAAACAGAGTCTCACTTTGTCACTCTGGGTAGAGTTCCATGGATCCTTTCGCCTCACCCTCCTGAATAGCTCAGACTACAGGCGTGCGGCACTACACCCAGCTAGTTTTTCTACTTTTAGTAGAGACAGGGTCTCACTCTTGCTCAGGCTGGTCTTGAACTCCTGAACTCAAGCAATCCACCCATCTCAGCCTCCCAGAGTGCTAGGCTTACAGGTGTGAGCCACCACTGCACCCCTAAAATATTAATGTAGACGTTTGGCTATTTAAACATCTGACATTTAGGCAATTTAAGTATGTAAACGTCTCTAATACTGGTTTTCATTCAATAGAAATGAAAGAGGACAGCTAAAGAGGATAAGAAACATCATTTAAAATACTATATAAATTTTCATCAGACATAAATACAAAAATATTTTCCTTTAATATTTTCATTTGTCATATATTAAATGAAAAACAATTAAAATGTCATATAAGCAGACCAGTAATAAAATCTGATCTTTCAAAGCATATAATTTTTCTGTAAAATTTGTACATATTCTCGTGATGCTTTCCAAACTAGATCATGGTTTAGATTTGATTCATCAGTAGATCCCACAGGAGAAGCTATACAGGATTCAGTTTCCAATTCAGCAGCGGCTAAAAACAAAAAGAAAGAATTACATTCTTTAAGGCATTTTGTTAATAACTAAGTGAAAGTCAGTTAAAGAAAAAAAGAGTTGAGAACTTTATTGGTATTAACAAGAATGAAAAATATGTATGTACAACTATAATACAAAATTACTATTAAAAATAATTTGTCCTAGTTGTTCAATCAGTTAATTATCACTGTGGTTATGTATCAGAGCTTTTGGTTTTCTCATTCTTCATTCATTATCCAACAACCACATGCCAAGGTGCTATGACAAGCCCGGGAATTAGAAAATGAAGATGATATAGTCCACCCTTCACTAACCATATCTTATAACCTGAAAAGAACAGACACACAGGCCATTTCTACACAGTCACAGATACCATGCAGGTATAAAACAGGGCACTACTGGGACACACAGAAGTGCATCTATCCCAGTTTTGCATCAATATTGTAGGCTTTTGAGGAGAAGCAGTATGTAGGCTGATACCTGAGGACAAGGAAAAAGTATGACATAAAGAAGCAAATGCAAAGAGACGGAGGCAAGGAAGACACTGGGGAATTCTGAGGGGTCTAGTTTAGTGTGATGCTAAAACAAAGGGCCAGAGTCCAGGAAAGGGCAAAAGACTTGATAAGAACCAAATTGGCTGTTTTTATTCCACACTAAGGAATTTGAAACTTTTCCTTAGGGCAAAAGTAAACCAAAGATAAAGAACCGTAGATTTAAAATGTCTTTTGTCAAGAGACAACTTATCAACTGTAACAAACTGGTCAACGTACAGAGGTGGTCAACATAAGGAACTAGGCCTACTGTCCTGATAGGTATGTGTGGTGCATGTCCAGTCTATGAAAATTAGGTCAACTTAAGGAGGTAGACATTGTAGGGAGGAGGTCAGCTATGGAGGTTCTACTGTATTGCTTGATAAGTCTGGAGTCTTCGGGCTTTAAATCACTGCTTTAAACCTGAGGAGTTGATGGCTTTGTTTTCTGAGAAAGGTTTTGGTGTGCTGTCTGAAGGTACCACAGCGATGGCAGAAGTGAAAAAGGTGTAGAGCCAGAAATAAAGAGATACATAGACTTTTCAAGATTTTTTTAAACTATGAAACATGATAAATTAATGAGGCATAAGTATACTCTTCCTGATGAATGTTTATGTTTTCACATCCCTGAAAAAAATATTTAACATAATCTCTATTTAGCAAACAATGAAAAAAAAGGATGCCATTTGCTATTTATTATTTTAGAAATCAGTTAATCTAAATTTAAGTCATATTTTGGCAACATACCTTCTTCTAGTTCTCTAGTTATGTTTTTTTCCAACTCCTGCTGCATCTGAAATAAGTCAGATATTATTTATGTTTAAGTTAAACAGAAGACATTAAAATTCTTACTTATTTAATTTTAGATAATAGAGAATACACACAAGTGTTGTCCAGAAAGTATTGTTACTACTATTTTTCACACTGCCTGGTTGGATACTTTCTGGACAGACCTCATCAGTATAATGATTTTTAGATTAATCTGATAAAAAAATACCATTAATTTTGGCCTATTGAACATACATCATTTTAGAAGAGGAAAAGTGATGTTTCCTTTTATTAGTATACATCAACGGTTCTCAACCTGTGGGTTGCGACCCCTTTGGGGGTTGAACGACCCTTTCACAGGGGTCGCCTAAAACCATCATATACACCCTTTACAAAGGTGTAGGAAAATAATTTTATGGTTGGGCGTCACCACAACATGAGGAACTATATTAAAGGGTTGCAGCATTAGGAAGGTTGAGAACCACTGGTATAAATGTTAAATAATTCAAGTCATATTTTGCAATGAATATCATTACTTAGCAAAACTCTGCCCTTTATATTAGTTTAAACAATTTTTTCACTTTAATGTATTTTTCCTTCAAATTAACTTTCCATCAACCTCTTTTAGAAAGTGAAGATTTCAAAGTATGCACTATGCTATTAATTTTTCAGTACAGAATCTTAAATATATACATGAAGAAAGTGGTACTACCAAAATGCCATGTGAAAGTTCTACTGGCAGAAGAATAAGTAAAAATATTATGTTATCTGTATTATGATGAATATTTCTTTATTCATACGGACACAAATACTTCAGAAAATTTACTTGGAAAAAAAGGATAAATACAGATTACAGCATGTTTTCAAACTTGTTTTGATTCATAACTTCCTAGAACTAGAAACAAGGAAAATAACTTACAGCTCTAACTCTTTAATTCCAAATTTGATTTCTTTTCAGAAATTAGTACCAATTATTTGAAACATCTGATTATAGTTATTTACCTAATTATTAAATGTATGGGAATATTTCAAACTATGTCACAGTATCCCCATCTAGAGTGTTCGTATTAAAATCTTACAGAATGTATCGCTTCTCGGCCTTTTGGCCAAGATCAAGTGTAAAATCTTATAAAATGTATTCTCTCCAAAAATGACTCAAGTCTGAAATAGTATACTGAACATAAATAATTTGTAGTGATACTGATAATACATCCAACACCTTTAGAAATTTTGTCTAACAGGTTTCCCAATATTTTGAGAGACTGCTTTCCATAACATTTCTGTGACAATAACATTAATAAAAAGGTTTTATAAAATGAGTAAATAGCATTAGTAGACAGGTCTCTTAAAATAATAACTCAATGCCAGATGATAGGAGAAGTCTTTATTGAAATAATCTTATTCTACCATTAGTAAATACTACATAAAATGTACACTTCTACATGGCTTGAAATAAGGAAGTAGGAATGTAATGCAGTTACTATCTTTTCACCTAAAAGCTCTTCTCCCAAACATTAACTTCCAAAGGGTAACCGACTTTATTACCTCTTTATACACCAGTCACAAAACTTTCTTAATACAGTAGAACCTCCATAGTTGACCACCTCCTTACACTGACCACCTCCTTACACTGACCACCTCCTTGAACTGACCTTAATTTTCATAGACCAGACATGCACCACATGTACATATCAGTACAGTAGTAACAGTTCCTTATGTTGACCACCTCCATGTGTTGACCAGTTATAGTCGCTTGGGTGGTCAACTTACAAGGGTTCTACTGTATGTAAATTTTGTTTAGAAAAAAATGAAATACTTTTTTGACAGATTGCTTGCTTTTATACTAAAGAAATCTTACCTCTCTAAATGGAGAATACTTTTTGCATGACAAATTTGGTCAGAGGCATTTTTTCTCCTAACTCTTAGAGAGCACATGGGAGAAGTAGCTGCCTCTTCTACACTCCTGGAGTTGCCTCCCTCTGCATGAATTCTCCTCCCGACTTTCACAAACCCTTGAATACTTTACCACATAAAAGAATGCTTACCCTCATATTAATCTGAAATTTTAAAAAAACAAAGACACTGAATGACAAGCTACAGAAGGATTTTTTACCTATCTTTGAAAAAGAAGAGAAAACAACAGATTTATGGAGAATTCAAGCTAGTTAAGAGAAAACAACAAATCTTCAGATTACTAGCCATGAAGGAAGAGTTCCTAATTCTATATGAAATCAGCACATTGTACCCCATAAATGCATTAATATATATATGATCTGTGTTTATGATTTAATAAAAAGAAAATAAAAATAAAAAATAATAATTTTAAAACTTAAAAAAAAAAAAAAGTTAAGAAAAAGACTGCTGAGGGCAACTGCCTTCGTGAAAGATACTAGGTCAGGTACAAAAGCTCAGAAGGAAAAGGGATAAACCCAGGTCCCAGGGAGGGAGTTTCTCTAGGAGGGACACCCGGAAGATGAGTTAAAGGGTCTAGAGTATTGATGGCTTCAGTTTAGTCCTGGCTGCTGGGAGGCTGAGGGGCTGCTTTACCCATAATCACAGGTGAAACTAGCAAATATTAAATACATTTAAGAGCCCCTTTCATTTATGCACTCTTTCCCATTAAATCAAACATTTTCCTCATATTTCTCTTAATAGAAATTCAGAATTATCTCTAGTTGAATGTCTTAATATAGTGCTTGGCACAGATTATAGAAGGAAAAAGGAGAGAAAAATGCATTGATGACATCAATTACTGTCCTACTCAGACAAGGGTGTAGAAAGTGGCTTTTGAAGTGTGCAGAGCAATAGCTTAGGAGAAAGTGAAAATTGCCAAAGGAAATAAAAAAGCTTAACAGATTGCTAACCTTCATTTTATGCATAATGCTAAATCAAAAGCTATATTTGCTCTATATGGAGTAAAATACATAAGCCATTTTTAATAAAAAATTCTCCTCCATTCTCCATGGCCTTTTTGTTTATTTCCAGATAGAGAGTATGTTTCAGAGAATGGAGGTAGCTTGAAATACAACATAAAAAAGGGGAGCACATCTGCAACTTAACTCTTCCCTGTTTAAATACTGTATAAGAAGGCGGGAAGATTATATACAGGAGAACAATGTACCCACCAAATTTTAGCTACTGAGAAGGATGCACTCCTAACCGGTGGTTTTCAAACTATGTACATCAGAAATCTAAGGCTCCAAACAGGACACTGCAGGATTAAGGAATAAAAAGTCACAAGTTTAGAATCCCCATCCCTCCTTTAGCTAGCTAGACTTCTATCTGATTTATATAATGTGGTTTTTTATATTTTTTTTTATATAATTGTTTTTCTTTAAAAAGGAAAGTTCTATTGTTTATAAAAGAAATTTTAAAAGTACAAAAGTCACTCCTTTAATCAAAGTCCTTAATTTTACATAAGAGCCAACACAGGCTCAGAGATTATAGCGTGCCTGGGGTCACAAAACAATTAGCTACAGGGCAAGAAAGGTATTACTAAACCTGAAGTTCTATGCCAGTTACTTAAATATGTAGATTTTTAAATATAACTAAGACAAAATGCATACAGAAAACTGTCATGTAACTCAGTAACGTTTAGTAATGAGCTATAAAAAAAAAAGCAGTTCTTTAATTTATTAAGTTCTAAAGCTATAAATAAAAATTAAGGGGCAGCGTCCATAGCTCAGTGGGTAGGGCACTCGCCACATACACTGAGGCTGGTGGGGTCAAACCCAGCCTGGGCCAGCTAAAACAACAACAACTGCAACAAAAAAAAATAGCCAGGTATTGTGGAGGGCGCCTGCTATTTAAGAGAATCACTTAAGCCCAAGAATTTGAGGTTGCTGTGAGCTGTGACACCACGGCACTCTACCCAGGGCAACAGCTTGAGACTGTCAAAATAATAATAATAATAATAATAATAATAATGAACAGAAATTAATAGCATATCTTTTGTTAGAAATAATCAATATACTCAAAATGATAAAGCACAAATGTTTTAAACCACAGAACAGGGAGCTTGAAGGAGAAAATATTTTATTGAACCAAACGAGCTGAAATTAACAATATTCTTTCTTAAAAGACTATTCACCTTCTCCAAATAAAAGTTGGCTTCCCCAAATCAAAAACAACAAATAAATTATCCATGTTATGCATTATTTACTGCAAAACTGAAAACACAAAAACAGATTTTTCTTTTCCATGCAGCACACTTCTAGCCAATTTCTCATCATTAGTTGGTACATACGATGACATGGCTTAATTATAATTATAATTTAAATCCAGGTAGAAATGATGGGAGAATCACTTCCCTGGCCTCACGTTTCCAAGCGAGGACTTACGCTCTCTCAACTTTCCTCTTGGAAGAAGATTCACCTAATAGGTGGATTTGGGCAAAGCACACTGCATGTGCCTGCTTGGCTCTGCATCTCTTTTTTGAAAAGATATACCCACCCCATAGAATAGTAGTTATGGTGCTGGCCACATGCACCAAGGGTGATGGGTTCAAACCCGGCCTGGGCCTGCTAAACGTTAATGACAACTGCAACAAAAAAATAGCCGGGTGTTGTGGTGGGCACCTGTAGTCCAAGCTACTTGGGAAGCTGATGCAAGAGAATCGCTTAAGCCCAAGAATTGGAGGTTGCTGTAAGCTGTGACGCCATGGCACTCAACCCAGGGTGACAGCTTGAGACTCTGTCTCAAAAAAAAAAAAAAAAAAAAGAAAAAGAAAAGAAAAGATACATCCACCCACAGTAACATGAATTCAGTTCTGCTGTCCTCTCTGCTGTAGCAGCCTGACCCTGGGACAGGAGTTAGGCATCTGTTTCCTCCACTTATAACTGTGTAGTAAAGTACCTATCTGGGAAGAAGAACTCAGAAGTCCCTTGTGTCACATCTGCCCCCCATCCTCCAATTAGTTATTAGGAGTGAGTAGTAAAGCTAATTGTTGATGTCCATCTGTCTAACTCCTTCAGAAGGAGAAGAGTGGCATTTTCTGCCTACCCCACCACAGCCCCAACAAGAACAATCATCATACAGTGCTTTCAGTAATGTTTTATTCCTTGACTTTATAATCGTGCTGTATATTCTTCCTAACAACCTTCATTTTAAAGATGGAAAAAGTTAAAAGAGTTTAGAAAAATATAGCAAAATGAATAACAATAGCCAACCCAGACAAATAAAAATACAGAGTTCCCTCATTCAATAATAACTTACAGGCTACTATTAAATTATTATTTTTCACCTCATCTGGAAATATTAAAAATAAACACCCTTCACCTCCTCCCCCCAAAATTAAGGGAAAATATTTCATCAAAAGGCTTCCTTTGACAAAGACATCTGTACCAGAATGTTTATTGCAGCTCAATTCATAATTGCTAAGTCATGAAAGAAGCCCAAGTGCCCATCAACCCACGAATGGATTAATAAATTGTGGTACATGTATACCATGAAATATTATTCATCCTTAAAGAAAGATGGAGACTTTACCTCTTTCATGTTTACATGGATGTAGCTGGAACATATTCTTCTTAGCAAAGTATATCAAGAATGGAAGAAAAAGTATCCAATGTACTCAGCCCTACTATGAAGCTAATTTATAGCTTTCATATGAAGGCTATAACCCAACGATAGCACAAGAATATGGGGAAAGGGCCAAGGGAGGGGAGGGGAGGGGGAGGTTGGGGTGGAAGGAGGGTAATTGGTGGGGCCACACCTAGGTGCATCTTAGAATGGGTACAGGTGAAACTTACTAAATGCAGAATACAAATGTCTTCATACAATAACTAAGAAAATGCCATGAAGGCTATGTTAAACAGTTTGATGAAAATACTTCTGATTGTATATGAAACCAGCACATTGTACCCCTTGACTGCATTAATGTACACAGCTATGATTTAATAATAAAAAAAAGAAAATAAATAAAATAGAGCACAGGCTGCATAAAAAAAAAAATCTTCCTTTGCATTATATCTACATTTATACATTCTTTCATTATCATTACCTGATTTTGCTGGTAAGAACTAATGAGAACATTTTATATTTGTATCATGCTTAACAATTTATAGAAGTATTTAGTATTCATTTGCTTTTTGTATCCAGTGGTACAATTTCATAACTTTGAACCTTTTAGACCTAATCATCTCATTTTTTTCAGAAAAATTAAACAAAACTAAGCTAACAAGATGATAAAACATAATAGTTAGATAGGCTCTTATAATTTATTTATTAAAATAAACATTTAATTTGTTCCCTTTTATTCAGCAATACTGTCTAAGAAACCTTGGATTTGTTCTGTGATTTCTTAGGAAACAAAGCCAGGCAAAGAAACAAGGTTGAAGCCTAATTTCACACAGGCCCACCCTACTTTTCTCTGCATTAAGATCATGAACTAGTTACTATTTGTTTTTGCTCAAGCAAATGTTTTATGGTTTTTTTCAATTATTTTTAAGAGGCATGGTCTTGCCATGTTGTCCAGGCTGGAGTGCAGTGGCTGTTCACAGGCATGATCAAAGTGCCCTACAAGTTTGAACTCCTGGGCTCAAGTGATTCTCCTGCCTCAGCCCCCATAGTAGCTGAGATTACAGGTATGCACCACCCAGGTTTTAAAATTTGCCCCCAGTCAAAAAGTTGTAAAGTAACTTTTACAACTTAGATAAATATCTTAAACTAGGTCAAAAATAACTGGATTTTTTTTCCTTTCCAATTCTACAATTGTTTTGAGACCAGCCTAAGAAAGAGTGAGACCCTATCTCTACAAAAAAATCCCAGAAAAATCAGCCAGGCATGATGTTCACCTATTGTCCCAGCTACTCAGGAGGCTGAGGGAGGAAGATTCCTTCAGGCCAGGAGTTTTAGGTTGCAGTAAGCTATGATAGTATAATTGCACTTTAGCCTGGGTGACAGAATAAGACCCTGTCTCAGAAAAAAAAGAAAGTATTTATCTTGAATTCCTTTAAATAATAAACATTCACATGTGTTTATTATTTAAATTGAAATTTTAAAAGCTGGGAATGGTACTTTGATGATCTCCTGAGGTATTTGGATGCCAATCATCCACTTATGCTTAGGGGTAGAAAATTTGAGATGGGGCAGGAGAACTGTAAAAGTCTTACGAACCACAGCCAAACTAAAATCAATTAAAAATTAAGCCAAAGTATCTCAAAGTATACCTTTAGTTATTAGGCAATAATATTTGATTTCTAATAACTTAAATGCATTCAAGAAATTTAAAATGTGTCAGTTTAGTTACAAACTGAATTGAATAAAGTTAACAAATGGGTATTCCCTGAAAATGATAGCTCCAGGGACCCACAAAACTGTAAAACTTTTGTTTCCCTTCTTTATTAATACAGATAATTATGACATTTACTTAACACTCATACATCAATTAAACAACTCAGTATTTCACCAAATTAAAAGCAAAAATTGTATCAGAAACATGAAACTCAAAGGAAGAAAGACAACATAACTAACCTTGGTCAAGTAGCTCTCCATGCTGTTATTTGAAGCCCGTGGGTTCAAGGTAGGGTTCAGTAAGTTTTCTCTTGGAGTATATTTTCTATTGAGAGCTAAACCATTATTAAGATTTCCAACACAAGGTGACTCTAGGACTGGCCTTGTAGCAAGAGTGGTGAATAAAGATCTGGTCTGCTGTTTCTCCACAAGCAGTTTGGTACTGACCTCTGCTAGCTTCTCATTAGTTCTGTGAGGATTGCAAAAAGACAAATGCTCAGGACTTCATTTTTCTCTAAATGATTCCTAAATGACTTGATTTTTTTTTTAGAGACGGAGTCTCATTTTGTCACCCTCGGTAGAGTACTGAGGTGTCACTGCTCACAATGAACTCCAGCTCCTGGGCTTAGGTGATTCTCTTGCCTCAGTCTCCTGAGTAGCTGGGAACAAAGGCACCCACCACGACGCCCATCTATTTTTGTTGTTGTTGTTGTTGTTGCAGTTTGGCTGGGGCAGGGTTTGAACCCGCCACCCTCAGTATATGAAACCAGAGCCCTACTCACTGAGGTACAGGTGCTGCCCATGACTTGCATTTTTAACATAGATTCCATAACAGTAAACAAAACTTCCATTAAATAGTTTTTTTCTTTTAACACTGAAAATGTGTAAGAGCATACCTACTGTATGCAATTATAGTTTAAAAACTGTTCTAAAGAGGTACATACAGTATTTGCAAGGAGATTTCTAAAAATTGAGCAACTCAAACAAAGTAGGAAGAGGAGAGAAATGGCTACATATTGTACAATGATATATAATTTAAGGTAACACTGCTGCCTTCTAGAACAGCTCTATTAAGATTCTTAAGGATGCCATTAGGAGTACCTGGGATTAACTATGTGAGATGATTAATATGTTAATTTGATTGACTATAATCATTTCACTACATATAAATATAATAGAACTTCTGTAAGTTGACCATCCAAAGGACTGTAACAAATTGGTCAACCTACAGAGGTGGTCAACATAGAGAGGTGGCCAACATAAGGAATGAGGCCTACTGTACTGATAAATACCTGGGGTACATGTCCAGTCTATGAAAATTAGGTTAACTTTAAGAGGTGGTCAGTGTCAGGAGGTGAGCAACTATGGAGGCTCTACCATATAATAAACAGCTAAAATTTTAAAAAACTAAAACTACTTTTATTTAGGAAACCCATGCAGAGACTTAAAAAATAAAATCCCTCCAAGACATTTTCAAACATTTGCTTTCATCACCCTTGCATATTTTCACCCATTATCTGGGAGAAATTACTGTATATACTCAGGTCATACAGGTTATTTGATTCGGTGCACGCACCTAATCAAATGCACGTAGTCTCCAGTCGTCTTCTGACGTCTGCTTGAGGGGGCGGTGCTTCAGCTCAGTCCACAAGTCATGGCTGAACTGAACTGTATTCCACTGAACTATTTAACCCACAATATTTAATGGCACATTTAATTAAGTGAAAACCCCATTTAAGGCAGTAAAGTCTTG
>CAUYPK010071560.1:0-11015 GCA_963574355.1 Loris lydekkerianus | reverse complement strand
CTCCACATACACACCAACATCTCTGGTTTTGGGATTTTGTTATGTGGGCTACTCTTCCTGGGGTTAGGTGATATCTCAAAGTAGTTTTGATTTGCATTTCTCTGATGATTAAGGATGATGAGCTTTTTTTCATGTGTTTGTAGATTGTGCGTCTCTCTTCTTTAGAGAGGTTTCTCTTCAAGTCCCTTGCCCACCCTGAAATGGGGTCATGTGTTCTTTTCTTGCTAATACGTTTGAGTTCTCTGTGGATTCTGGTTATTAGACCTTTATTGGAGGTATAACCTGCAAATATTTTCTCTCATTCTGAGGGCTGTCTGCTTGCTTTACTTATGTTCTTGGCTATGCAGAAGCTTTTTAGTTTGATCAGGTCCCAGTAGTGTATTTTTGATACTGCTTCAATTGCCTGGGGATTCCTCCTCATAAAATATTCACCCAGGCCGATTCCTTCAAGAGTTTTCCCTGCACTTTCTTCAAGTATTTTTATAGTTTCATGTCTTAAGTTTAAATCTTTTATCCAGTGAGCGTCTATCTTAGTTAATGGTGAAAGATGTGGGTCCAGTTTCAATCTTCTACAGGTTGCCAGCCAGTTTACCCAGCACCATTTGTTAAATAGGGAGTATTTTCCCCACTGAATGTTTTTAATTGCTTGTCAAAGATCAAATAACGGTAAGTAGTTGGATTCATCTCTTGGTTCTCTATTCTGTTCCAGACATCTACTTCTCTGCTTTTGTGCCATTACCGTGCTGTTTTGATCACTATCGATTTATAGTACAGTCTCAGGTCTGGTAGCGTGATTCCTCCTGCTGTGTTTTTATTGCTGAGTAATGTTCTGGCTATTCAAGGTTTTTTCAGATTTCATATAAAACGAAGTATTATTTTTTCAAGATCTTTAAAGTATGACAATGGAGCTTTAATAGGAATTGCATTAAAATTATGTATTGCTTTAGGTAGTATAGACATTTTAACAATGTTGATTCTCCCCAGTTTTGAGTATGGGATGTTTTTCCATCTGTTAACATCATCAGCTATTTCTTTTCTTAGAGTTTCATAGTTTTATTTGTAGAGATCTTTCACATTCTTTGTTAGATATACTCCCAAATATTTCATCTTCTTTGGCGCTACTGTGAAAGAAATAGAGTCCTTGACTGTATGTTCGGCTTGGTTATTGTTGGTATATATAAAGGCTACAGATTTATGGCTGTATTCCTTGATGACTTCTAAAATTTTTGTAGTAGAATCCCTAGTTTTTCCAGATATATGATCATATCATCTGCAAAGAGTGAAAGTTTGATCTCTTCTGACCCTATGTGGATTCCCTAATTGCAATGGCTAAAACTTCCATGACAATGTTAAAGAGCAATGGTCTTTAAATTTGTTAAATTCTTGAGTTATATTTTGGGTTACTGCTTGGAGTTCTAATTCGATCTCATTTGCTATCCAGATTCTGAATTCAATTTCTGACATCTCAGCTATTTGTTTGTGCATGGGATCTTGTGCTGTGTCTGCCCTATTGGTCCTTGGGGGAGTTGATCTACTCTGATTATTCATATTGCCAGAATTTTTCTGTTGATTTTACCTCATGATTGTTTTTCCTCATTTCCTCTGGCTGTCCTCAGACACCTCAGAGACAGGTGTCTCTCCAAGAATAGACCCCAGCTGAGTCACTGTATTGTTGCTGGATCTTTGTTGAGAGTGACCCTGTATAGTTCCTCTGGGGCTGTTCCAGGAGTTCTGGTTGTGGAAGCTGCTCCGGTGTGTGACACACCCAGATCCAGCAACAGGGTTGGAGGTGATGCACACAGTTCTGGGAGTGCCTGGTGCCCAGTGACTTTGGCACAGAGAGCCCAAGGCTCCAGCAGTCTCTGGCCAGGAGAAGGGCTCTGCACCAAGGAAGGGAGGGCTCTAGAGGGCACACGGCTACCAGAGTCCCTGGCCAGATGAGTGGGCTATTGTGGAGGCTGGGAGGACACAGGAGGGAGGACGCAGGGTTGCGTGGCTTCTGCAGTTCCTGGTCAGGGTATGTGGAAGCCAGGTGGGTGCGGGTCGGTGTTCGGGGGTCATGGCACAGCTCTTATGGAGGTCTGAGTGGGGCCAAGCCCAGGAGTTGAGGTTGCTATGAGCTGTGACGTCACGACACTTTACCCAGGGCAACAGTCCGAGGCTCCAGTGTGCCAAAACCGCCTCACTCTGCCCCTAAGGAATAAGACTGTAAGGCAGCTCATTCCCCGTGTTTAGGCTGCTTAGTCACTATGTTACTAGGTCCCGCCCGATCCTTGCTCTGGGACCCTGAGAGCGGAGCTTTCTGGGGCAGTTCTCTCATAATGGCTTCCTGCGCCCAGCTCAGTGGCTCAGTCTGGAGCCCCAGACAATGCCGAAATTTCTCTGCACTCCTGCTCAAGCTCTCCCCAAGGCAGTTCGACTGAGTGCCAAGTCCAAAAATACCAAAACAGTTCACAGGTAAGGCCTTTCCAGTTTGCAGTCTCATTGCTGCTTGTACTTACGGTTGCCAGTGGGATTAGGTTGATCGAACACATGCAACTGCTTGCCAGTTTTCCACTGTTTTTGTCCTCTTGGGATCCAGAAGTCCCTTGCTGACTCCCTATATCCTCAAAGGGATGATTATAGGCAGATCCCACTAGCCAGAGATGCCTGGAGTCTTATCTCCCCAGACTTACCATGCCCTGTTGCAGGGATGGCAGTTTACTTTTTGCCATTGTCTGATCTACAGCGGATCTCACAGATTTCATTTTAATTCATTTTACAGAGTCTAAATGTTCCCTCGGCTTGGTATAGTTTCTAGCATCAAATTTATGTCTCTGATTCTTCCGTTATTCATAGCTTCTGCTAAAGCTATAATTCCAAACAGTTTGTCATTGTCATATGTTCTTTAACTTGCTTTCTTGAACAGGAAACTTGGATCTGGTAATAAACAGGGCTTTAGTGTCCTCCACCTTTCAGGAGCTAGACTCCACACTGCTGTGGTTTGCCTTCTGTCTTGGCTTCCAGAAAGCTTGCAATTTGAGCCTGCCCAGTACCACTTCCCTCTCCTTGTCACATTGCAGCCTCTTCTGGTATTTGTGGCCTGTGAAGAAATTTATCCTGTACTTAAGCTTGACTATCACCTTGTTCTATCTGTTATTGACATGCATTAAAACAGAGGTGTTTTTTAAATGGGAACCCTGTGATCTAGAAGTTCACTGGTGTGGCTCTTATCAGCCATTGCCCAGCTGTTTAGGCCTGGTTCAGCTTGGGATGGTGTTGGGAAGTGAGGGCAAGATGAGTTCCATTGCAGAATCTAGCAACATGCTGAGCTTCCTTGGGGGTAATTTTCTAAGTTTGTAATGCATGTGCTTTCAGAAAGAGCCATTTCAGTTTAGCTAAGAACAAATCTTTCTGTAAAGTGGTTTTCCTATGCTATTCAATCTTTTCTGCTCACACTATTAGCATAGTGGTTGAAAGCTCAAGAGTCAGATTGCTATGGTTCAAAACATGCTTTTATTTTGAACCACTGTGGGGCAAGTGTATCGTACCTACTGTATTTCTAAATCTGTGAAATGGGGATACAAAAACACCTACCGCTAAGGGCTCTGGGTGGTTAAATGACATAATACATACAAATCATATAGCTAGGTACATGGCGTATAATTTTAAGCTATTTGTTTTTATAGTTATCATTGGCTGGAATAATTCAATGAATAAGGTGACAGCATTTTTAGATTTCAAAATGTTATATTTGGGGTGGTGACTGTGGCTCAAAGGAGAAGGGCGCTGGCCCCATATACCGAAGGTGGTGGGTTCAAACCTGGCCCCAGCCAAAAACTGCAAAAAAAAAAAAAAAAAAAAAAAAGATGTTATATTTGGACATGATTGAGATGTGGTTACCTGGAGAAAGTTTTCTAATCTTTTGAAACTAAATGAGGAGCATTCCTCCCTAACACAGTCTTAGGTATGGTCACTCTAATAGTTACCTTGTCTCTGAAACACCCCTGACTTTGTATGAGTATTATCTATTTCTGCAGCTAATTCTCTCCTTGTTTTATAAGTGTTAGTTTTATCACCCTGGCTAGGAGACAAGCAAGTTGAGGTCAGGTGTTTCATCCTTTTCACTTCTTTCATCCCTATAAGTGGGACATAGGTGAGAACTCAGTGTATATTTGTTGAATGTATCAATGATAGGGAGTAAAGCAACTAAAAAATCTAAATGTAGCCAAGGAACAGGAATACAATTTTTAAGCCCAACAGGCCCTGGGACCCTTACCCATGTCTTCATTTCCATTGCCTGGTGCAAGAGGATTGTGGTGAGGGAGATGGTGTTAATCGGGGTCCCAAAGGTAAAGACATCGATATCAGAGCCCTTGTAGGTCTGCAGAGAAGGAACAAACAGGCATTGTCTGATATCACCATGGACTTAGGACTTTGTCTTTGACACATGATTATAAAGCATCAGTGAGGGCAGGTGTCAAGAGAAGGGGAGGAAGAGAAAGGGAAGAAGGTATCCAGCTGTCCATTCTGTGAAAATGACCCAACGAACAAATGAAGATGAGAAGTGAGTTGACAGTACTAAATTATTTAGAAACATGTTTTTCAGAGAAAGCCACCATGAGGATTGTAAAATCATTGTGAAATGAATGGAGAAAGAATTAATTGAGCACTCACCAGGTACTGGGCTAACTGCTGAAGATACTTCTGTATCTACCTTCAACGGAGTCTTTTAGGCAGGGCAGATGTGGTACAATTTAAGAGGCCAAGTATTAGAGTAGAAGTACAAGGTACCCAGGGAACACCAGAATAAGGGGGGTTAATCATTTGAAAGAGGGGGAAAAATGCAGTTCCAGCCAAGGTCAGAACTGAGAGTGAACATGGTAGGTTTGTAGAATTCCAAAGAGTCTATGTGATAGGTCTATAGAGAATATGGAAGGGTGAAGGGTACAGCAGGAAAGGCAAGCAGAGGTCTGGCCAGAGAAGGTATAGTAAGCCGGGAAATCTTAACAAAGCACAAATGCCTGCCTCTTTTACCCTATGGTATTGCTGATTACAAAAGAAAATGAGCCCAAAGACTGGATAAGCAGCACTGTTTACCTGGTGGCAATTGTCCTATATCCCGGCCCCCTCTCCAGGAAGAATACAGGCATCCTTTGCTATCTATATTCTATTTAAACTGGGAAATCAAATTGAGATTGGGCTATCTGTATTCTTGCTATTTATTTAAGGTAATATATTATCTCTTATTATCGGAACCTCCTGCTTGAATACTTGCTACCTTGGCAGCACACATCAATGAGTAAATTCAGACACCTTCAGTAATCAAGTAGGAAACAGTTAATGAATGAAAACAGCTAAGTGTAAGACAAAGGGGAGGAGTGGGGACTATGGCAAATTGGAGAACAAGCTCCTCATATAAAACAAGGCTGCAAGTCAATTCCAGATTTTTGCCATGAGGGAAAATTGCCTCAGTGGAAAGAACTTTTGGTTTTTCAAGAGCCACCAGAAGTTAAAACATTTGGGTAAATTGTTCTGACCTCTCAAACACACTGGGTTAGATGTGGAGACTATTTGTTGGAGCCTCTGTTCTGAGGTGTCCAGAAAGACATTACTAGCCTGGAATTTCATATAAAGAGGATCAGTATCCTGTGATTTAAATATGACTATATTACTTACCAGGTAAGGGATAAAGAAACAGATGAGGCTCTGGTAGAATGCATCCAGCATGAAAATCCAGAAAGTCGATACGTTATAGCACTGCCAAGAAAGAGCACACCGGCAGTTACCCCCACCCAAGCAAGATCCTGTTCTTTGCAAGCGACTATCTTGTGTGTGGCCCAGAGCAGATGATATGGCAGTTACGATGCCTCTTACCTGTGTGGCAATAGAATGGATTGATTAAAAGCACAGACTTAAGGGTGACAGACCCCAGTTTGAATCTTGTCTCTGCCACTAATTGTGTGACCTTGTGACAATTACTAAACTTCTCTGAGAATTGATTTCTTCTTTCATGAAATGTGCACAAAAATAACATCACCTGTTTCCTTAGGGTTCCAGAGGACTAAATGCCATCATGCCTCAGTAAGTATTCAGTTATTGATCAGCTCTATCGTTACGACAAACTTGGAAAGGTTTCTAAGTAACCTCTGAAAGAGAGGTTTCAATCACAGCCCAGGAACACAGATTCCCAAGAGAGAGCTCAAAGGCCTCAGAGACAAGCCTTCTCATCTTGTGTTTTACTCTTTGTGCCTTCCCTAGGAGAAGTGAAACCTTTACAGTTTCTGGTTTAGGTATGTTAGCCTCCTTTCATGGGAGATACTGAAGGAGCTGGCTGCATCCAGCATGCTGATAGGTAGAGCCCAAGATGTCTGTCCTTCCCACATCCCCTGTGTCTGTGCTGCTGGGCTGCTGCGATACTCTTCCCCAGTCTGTGGGTCACCATATGCAGCTTGCTTTGCTGGCTGTCCACAACAAATCAACAGCTCTCAAACATCACATCTGGCACTGCCCTTCTTTCCCCCAGGTGCAAAGGTGCTCTCTAGTGTTTCAAAGTCCCGTTCCCAGGGCTCTGCCATGTCCCTTCATCCTCCTTCTTTGCTGCAGCCTCTTATGTGACATCTCTAAATGAGTCAGGGCTACAGCATACCCTTTCTGGGCCTTCTTGAAAGCCCCCCCACAATGATTTCTCAGGCCTTATTTTGTCTACTCAATAGTAGGAAGTTCTAAACCCTGCATAATCGAGCTTTAAGCTTTGACTTTCCCCATGTGAACAGAAGCATTTGTTTATGTGTGCTTACCCAGGGATGAGAGAACTAGCTGCTAGTTTCAGGGGTCCCCAAACCAGGCCTTGGGGTGCTTTTGTTACTCCTCAGGACTGGAGGGGCCTGTTAAGAGGGATAGGATTTTCTTGCTTGCCCACTTTCCCTTTGACTCCCATATTAATGTGTGATATAATTAAGAAATGATTCAAAAGGAAAATACTCACTGGTATCTGTTCCAATACACTTCAATAGAAAAAGAGAAACAGGCCAGGGATGGGGAGTGGGAGTTATTCAAAGGCACATGGGAGGTAAAGTGGCAGCACAGTGGCCCAGAGCTCTTTCTCTGATGCCCAAAGACTCAGTAGAGGTCAGGGAGGCCACCTGAGGCCTCCTCCTGCTGGCTGTCCAGGATCCTTACCTCAGAGTTCTGGCCGCTCTTGTACAGCTCAGGCAATGCTAGAAGGGTTTCTGCAGAGATGTCTTTATCTAGGATTCCAAAGATGAGAGGAGGCAAAGAGGTGAAGAAGAGATTGAAGAAGATCATCTGCCAGTAGTCGATCATGGTGGAGGCAGAGAAGCCGCAGAAGAACTGATACCAGAAGAGCAGGTTGACGTAGCACTGCAGGCAGAGAACACAGCCTCGTGAGGAGTCCCTCACACTCCTCTCCCCTCTTTCTTTTTGGACTATCTTTGTGTTGATGGAGCTAGAACATATTTTTCTTAGTAAAGTATCTCAAGAATGGCAAAAGAAGCATTCAATGTACTCAATGCTATTATGAAACCAATGTATAACACATATTCATACGAATGATAAAGTACTGCATTACTGTTAATGCTCTTCAGGACCTTGCGGAGCTCCAGCCATGTGTCAAGGTGAGTAGGCACTTAAGTCCTCACTTAACCCTGCCAATAGGTTCTTAGAAACTACAACTTTAAGCAAAACAATGTGCAACAAAACAATTTTTCCCTCATCAACATTATAATAAAATAACATTGGATGGAATGATATTATTTGAGGACCTGCTATATATCAATTTGCTTAAAGTTACAGTTTCTAAGAACCTGTTGATGACATTAAATGAGGAATTACTGTATTCCAGTGGTTAAGAGCACAGATTTTGGAGGCAAAGAGGCCTAGATTTGTACCCCAAGTTCTGTCACTTACTAGCTGTGTTACCTAGAGAAAATGGCTTAGCCTTTCTGGACATAATTTTGTCATCCGTCAGCAGGGAATAGTAGCACTTAGACTACATATGAATGGCAGCAGTGTGGTAATAAAAAGGGATGTTGCTGAGGAAGGGATAATGGAAAGAATGACCCATGAGATGAAAGCCTGGTGGGAAGATGCTATCCCAAGAAGGTTGTCCTAACAACACCTTTCTCACGGTCATGCAGCTCAGAGTCCGAACAAGAAAATCTTCTGCCTAAATACTGCTTATTTTTGCTAAAGCTCTTTCCAGCTCAAGATCTCCCCACTTTTGAATGGGCTGGGTCACTGCTACTGCCTACCATCCTGTGATGTGATTTAATTATTTAAGATCGTACAAGCAGCTGGTACTGAGGTTAAGACTAAAACTTATTATTTATATGGGGCTGAGGCACAGGGACATGAAAGGTCTAGGAAGAAACCATTAAACAGTTTTGCATTCAAACTAGAATTCTCATTTCCTAACTGCTGAACCACTGTTATTGTGAAGAAACCCTGTACTTATTATTATTATTATTGAGACAGAGTCTCACTTTCTTGCACCTGGTAGAGTACTGTGGTGTCATAGCTCACAGTAACTTCAAACTCTTGGGCTCAAGTAATTCTTCTGCCTCAGCCTCCCAAGTAGCTGGGACTGCAGGTGCCCTCCACAATGCCTAAATATTTTTTTAGAGATGGGGGTCTCACTCTTGCTTAGGCTGGTCTCAAACTTGTGAGCTCAAGCAATCCACCCGCCTTGGCCTCCCAGAGTGCTGGGATTGTTAGGCACGAATCACTGAGCCAGGCCCTCTCCTCATTATTATTATTAATAGTAATAATATTAACACATTAATATTGTCACTAGTAGTAACACCAATTATACTTTGGGGGGCTTCTGTATGAACAATGTGTGGGGTGCATTATAGCGTCATCAGCATATTAGTTTATAATACATTATTAGATGTACAATACACACTATAGTTTATCCTAATAACTTTGCAAGATTAATATTGTTGTTAATAATATCAATAGTAAAATATTTATGTTACCATGTTAATATATGTCACATATTGATATAACATGAAAAATAATGTTAATATTATTAGCTCCACTCTACGGATGAGGAAGCTGAGGCTCCGAGGTACTCAGTTGTCTCTTTTCCAAGTTCAGAGCTAGAAAGCAGCACAAGCAGCATATGAATTTTCACAGTTCTTTCTCTGTGATTGCTCCTAACTTTTCTCAGTCCTACCTAGCTTCTGCAATGAGCTGAAAATATCTGTTCTCTGGCTCTTTGCAGAAAAGGTTGTTGAACCCTGATGGGGGCAGGGGCCGTGGCTGGTTTGATTCTCGCTCTATAGCCATTGCCCAACGTTATTCCTGACACACAGGAGTTACTTGAGTAAATGAAGTTAATCTTAGTGCTATTGTTCTAACACTCATCCTGGAGTTTTAACATTGCAGAATGCTGCTTTTCTTCTGGTAGGATTTTGCCTGTTTTCTACTTCTGCCTTGCTGGAATTTTTGCATCTGAAGGAGTGCCCTGAACCTTGTAACAGCATCGCTGAGATTGAATGCCTCCTCCTCCTCTCAAGAAGCTACACTGCAGTAATTAACTCATTGTTCAAATTTCAGTGCAGGCAAGGTTTTAATCCCCTCTGAAATTGGTTTCTGATGTAAAAGTCATAGTTCTCCACCCTCTAATTGCAACGGGGAGATAATGCAACATCAGTATCACAATTTCAAGCATGGCATTGGGCTGGAAATAAATATCATTTAAGCTTTGAGAGTGTGCCTGGCTGGAAACATTTTCTTTTCTACTTCACAAATTTAATGCAGAGAAGAGGCTGTGCTTATTCAAAAGAATGACTCTTCTGGAAAAAAAAAAAAAATTAAACAAACATTTGGAATTCTTTTTTTTTTTTTTATTAAATCATAGTTGTGTACATTGATATGATCATGTGGCACCATACACTAGTTTCATAGACCATTTGACACATTTTCATCACAATGGTTAACATAGCCTTCCTGGCATTTTCTTAGTTACTATGCCAAGACATTTACATTTCACATTTACTAAGTTTCACATATACCCTTTGCGGTGCATCTTACAAGCATTTGGAATTCTAAGTAAACAGCTTTCATGCTCAGAGTGAGTTTCAAGTCAAATGGAGTGACTTGTTTGCATAGACTTGCTGAGATAATATTACCATCCAGTTGACCGAATTTACATTATTTTTTGTCATGCTGTTTATTTACGAAGATAGTGAACTTTGCACAGAAAGTCTCATTCCTGAGTGAGAGTGACTATTTAGGAATCTGAAAGGAAGATTGGGAAGATGAAGAAAGAGGGGGAAAAGTGCATTTTTGCAGCCACTGCTTGGCTAATATGTTTTTTTTTCTTTTTTTTTTATGTTTATGATTATAGCTTTATTGGAGCAAAAAAGAAATACAAATCAGGCGTAGGGAAAAAAATAAAGGCTAGATGGGGGAGGGGTGTCCCAAATGTGAACTTTCATGCCCTCACCCAGTGGAATCAGGACGTATCACCCTCCTGGTGAGAGCGCACGTGATGAGAATAAGATGGAGTCAGTCAGGCTAGGGCCAACATGACATAGCTATCTGGTTGGTTTAGGTCCTGTGTCTTCACTTCATGACTCCCATTCTTGTTTTGTAAATTCAGCTTTAACATAAAAGTATATATTTGAATAGTTTAGGGCCATTGATTCAGGAGGTTAACGTTTGATTAGAATGTTGTTATATGGCTCATGGGTTATGCCCGTGATTGCTTACTGTGGGTCATGGGTTATGGTGCTTACCATTGTTTAAAATAAGGGTTAATTACTGCTGCTTAAGATAAGGGATAGGACGGTTCTTGCTTTGAACTTTTATGTATAAAACTGTGGTATTGGAAATGCAAGAACAGAACAGTCTTTGAGAGAGTACTTTCACTATTCTCCAGAACTACTGGCCTTCTGACAACAAAGCTCACTAGTCCTAATTCTCATCTCTGCATTTGGCTGACAGTGGCAGGTAGCTGGACCCTCTTCATCTGGTCACACTGGCACATAGATATATGGCAGTGCACA
>CAUYPK010071559.1:0-41989 GCA_963574355.1 Loris lydekkerianus | reverse complement strand
TAATCTTCACCGCCCTCCATAGTGGTGAATCTTACCAATGACGGGTAAGATTCCCAAAGCGGGGACAACCTAAGACAGGATATGGAGAGGCTGCATGGTGGATTACATTCATAGGACCCAAAGACGGGTAAGATCACTCTGTATTCAGTCAACCTAAGACAGGGACCAAACAATTGATGTTTGTATCCCCATGACGGGTAAGACTGAAACTGCAAGAGCAGGCAACCTAAGACAGGGGCTATGTTTTTCCGCCATACAAAAAACAAGAGGGAATTGTTGGGCCCTGCCATGTGCCTGAGGCCTAGTGCAACTTTCCGAGCCTGACTAGAAGTAGATCCATCGAGCTACTTCCGCGTAGCAACGACTCAGCAAGGCCTGGCCTGAAACTGCCTCTACCTAGATACAGCCAATGTGGTACCATGCCACTGGCCTGACCCTGTCACTCACCTCTTCCCCCGCCCTCTTTCCCTGCCCCTTCTCCACAATAAAAAAAAAAAAAAGAAAAAAAAAAAAACAAACAAAGTCTAATCATGGGAAAAAAAAAAAATAAAAAATAAAATAAATTGGAGGGTAGGAGCATAGGCCAGAGCTTTGGAAATATACAAATTATGTCATCCAGTAGATCTAGCCTAGGAAAAAAATGGAATAATTCAGCAGAAACTCAAACCTATATAAGAGAATTTTCATTACAAAGAGATTTATTTATTCATATTTATTATCTTTTTTATTTATTAAATCATAACTGTGTACAGTGATGCATTTATGGGGTTCAGTATACTGATTTGATATAACATGTGAAATGCTGACATTGAATCAGTTAACACATCCATCACCTCATTTACTTTTTTGTTGTGGTAAGACAATTATACTCTTTTCTTATTAGTTTTGAAATGTACCATTGCATTATGCATATTAGATGAGGTCTTACCCTCCATCCTCCCAGCCTAACCCTCCCCTCCCCTCTCTCTACTCTTCCCTTCTACTTTCTGACTATAGTTGTTTTACCATTCGTATGAATGTGTGGGTGTTTATATATTGATTTCATAGTAGTATTGAGGACATTGGATACATTTTTTCCCATTCTTGAGATACTTTACTAAGAAGAATATGTTCCACCACCATCTAGGTACACACAAAAGATGTGAAGTCTCCATCTGTTTATGGCTGCACAGTATTCCATATGCACAATTTGTTAATCCATTCACAGGTTAATGGGCACTTGGGCTATTTCCCACTGAATGTTTTTGATAGGCTTATCAAAGATCAAATGATGCTAAGTAGCTGAGTTCATCTCCTGGTTTTCTATTCTGTTCCATACATCTACCTCTCTATTTCTGTGCCAGTACCATGCTGTTTTGATCACTACAGATCTATAGTATAGCCTGAAGTCTGGTAACACGATACCTCCTGATTGGTTTTTATTTCTGAGTAATGTATTGGCTATTCAAGGTTTTTTCTGATTCCATATAAAATGAAGCACTATTTTTTCAAGCTCTTTAAAGTAGGACAATGGCACTTTAATAGAGATTGCAATAAATCTGTAAATTGCTTTGGGTAGTATGGACATTTTAACAATGTTGATTCTTCCCAGCCATGAGCATGGTATGTTTTTCCATTTGTTAACATCTTCAGCTATTTCTTTTCTCAGAGTTTCATAATTCTCTTTATAGAGATCTTTCACTTCCTTTGTTAGGTAAATTCCCAGATACTTCATCTTCTTTGGCACTATTGTAAAAGGAATAGAGTCTTTGACTATATTTTTCAGCTTGACTATTGTTGCATATAGAAAAGCTACAGATTTGTAAGTGTTGATTTTGCATCCTGATATACTACTGTATTCCTTGATCACTTCTAAGAGTTTTGAATATCAATGCAAAAATATTCCATAAGATCTTAGCAACCAGAATTCAATAACACATCAAAAAAATTATACACCATGATCAAGTAGGTTTTATTACAAGGTTACAAGGTTGGTTCCACATAAGTAAATCTATAAATATAATTTATCACATAAATAAAATAAAAAAAAACAAAGACCATGTGATCCTCTCAATTGATGCAGAAAAAGCTTCTGACAATATCCAGCATCATTTCATGATCAGAACATGTACGAAAATAGGCATAGATGGGACATTTCTTAAACTGACAGAGGCCACCTACAGCAAACCCACAGCCAGTATCATATTGAATGGAGTAAAATTGAAAATGTTTCCACTCAGATCAGGAACTAGGATGCCCACTGCTTTTCAACATAGTAATGGAAGTCTTAGCCATTGCAATTAGGCAAGAGAAGGCGATCAGGGTATCCAAATAGAGTCAGAGGAAATCAAACTCTCTTCGCAGATGATATGATCCTATACCTGGAAAATCCCAGGGACTCAATTACTATTACTGTTAAGATTTTTTTTTAAATTCTAAGAATTATAAGAATAATTGATGTGAAATCTCCCCCCATAACACACTTTTAAGTACAAATTTAGTATTCTTGACTATGGACACAGCAGTGTTTGGCATATCTCTAGACTCATTCACCTGCATCACTGAAACTCGATGTCTGTTGAGTAACAACTGTTTCTTCTTCCCTCCCTTGATCCCCTGGCAACCCCTATTTTGCTCTTAGCTTCTATGAGTTTGATTATTTTAGAATCCTCTCATCTGTGGAATCATGGAGTACTTGTCTCTCTGTGCCTGGCTTATTTCACTCTGTATAATATTGTCCAGGTTCATCATTATTGTCACAATTGACAGGATATCCTTTTCTATGGCTGGATACCATTCTGTTATGTATAGCTTCCATGTTTATTTTATCCATTGATAGATGGTAAATTTGTTCCCATTTCTTGGTTATTATGAACAATGCAGCAAAGTACATGGGAACACAGATTTGTTTTCAGACCTGATTTAAATTCTTTTTGATATACAAACTTACATACTCAGAAGGGGAATTGCCAGGTCATATGATAGTTGTTTTAAAAGAAGCTTCATACTATTTTTCATAATGACTATAGCAGTATACATTCATACCAACACTGAGTGTTTTCACACACATCCTAGCATAAGAAAAATAGTTTAAAATGCACAAAATGATATGCATGACCACAGCTGGACTGTTACACATATACACACATATACACATACACACACAGTGGAAAATATGAAACTATGTAAATAATTTACTTAAGTACTAAAAGAAAATAGAAAAATAATACATACTGTAATACGTTGTTTGATCCTATTACTTCACATAATGCTAAATGAATGTACATGTATGCTCAAGCTAATATGCAGATAATATTCTTTTCCGTGAAGATGGTGGTATAATGATAATTCTTGGATATTTAACATTTTACTAATTACTTTAGTAAGAAATAAAACTAAATTAATGATTTATTTAGCAAAAACTTATCTGAGAATAAACTGAACATTATAATGAACTTCCTTATGCAGAAAAATATGTTGTTGTCCCTTGACATGCTAACTGTACTGCATATAATGCAGCAACCATTTGAGTGATTTTATCTTTGAAATGTTGAATCCCTGTTCCTCTGTTGATGATTTCTCCTTTGTGGCTGGCATAGGATTATGGGTATCTAGCACCAGGATAACGTGAAAAGATGGCTTCCTTTAAAACAAAGTATTATTATTAATTTATTTGCATTCACATTTTTATATAATCACTCTCAATCTAAGCACACATTTTTTAAAAAATCTGAAATTTTAGAAATCGAGATGCTATAACAGTTAAGTTTTATAAACATTTTCTAAGCTCATTTTTATACCCATCACACACAGGACCATTTTTCTGAATCCTAGACCTTTGGGTAAAAGTATCCAGAGCCAGAAAGATGCTTTGATTAGAGCTGACAGTTGAGCTTCTAGTAAAGATCTTACTCTAGAAAGCAAAACCTCGTCTGAGCTTTTCGTTAGGTTTGGCAGGTCATCCTGTTCTCCATGAGCATAAGAAATGTATAGCATCTCTAGTGAGCAAGGTGAACTTGTAACTGTCAGAGATTGCAAACTATTAGGTAAATTAATCTTTAGAAACCAGATACCAAGTTCTGACATTTGGTTTTCTTTGAATACTTACTAAAAATCTGATCATAGGATAATTTGTATTTAAAAGACTTTTTGCCCTATGATTCTGCAGCCAAGATTTATCCTGCATAAAGCTCTTTCCAGATTAGTTTTAGAGACATCTGGAAGGTATTTCCTCACCCCATTTCTCAATCTAAAGAACAACCAGCTACTTCCATCCCAACAGAAACAAAAAACAAAATGAACATCATGATGACACTATTAATCATTTTTTAATATATATAATTGGTTAAATGTAATGAGAAAAAACAATATTACTATAAAATTTGGGGGGAGGCTATACCTTGTCATCTAGTTATTGATATTTAGAGTAATCATTTTTTTTCTACCTAGTTTACCTTAATACCATAGGAACTTACATCATCTCGACATTACCATCAGAAAGAAAGATGGCAATTGGCAATTACCTGGAGCCAGAGCTGGGTGACACACTACAGATGTGTTCCCAAAGGCACTTGATGAAGTTGTGTTCCACGTATGCTGTGGATAATATGTTAGGTGTGTGGTCTCAGCAGATGCCTTGAGGCTTCAACTTTTACAGATGTTTCTGAAACTTTCTAATTCTAGCTTGTGTCTCCCTAAGATAAGAAAAGTGTTTTTCAACCTTTTCTTATCTCATGGCATAATTGAAACTATAGGTAAACTTCCGTGTCAACTTACATTATGTTGATTTTTAAAAAGAGCAAAAAAAAAAAAAAAGAATATACTTAGTGTGCTTTGAACTTCTTTCAAAACTAATTTAATTAATGAACTTTAAAAATGTTTGTGACACACCTAAGAGCCTCTCCCGACACACCAGTTGAAAATCCCTACCCTATCCCATGGGTAGAGCTCACAGCCTACAGTGGCATTTCTGTTTACCTTTCCCATTTAGTTTGACGAAAAGAGCTCATAAAGTGTGATGGTGCTAATTAACTAGCCATGCACCCGAAAGGATGACCTGAGAGCACTAGGCATGGCATTCTAATTATTTATGCTTTATAAAATAGAAGACACTAATAAGACTGCAATTAAACATTAATTATTTTTCCAAAATTATTTAACACTGCTTAGAATGCTCTACACATAAATTTGCATAGAATTATAAAATGCGTACTTTTCTCTCCTTTAGTGTTTATCTGACTGTGGCTGCTGTATCTCATGAATTGGCTGTAATCTGAATTTCTATTTCATAGATCCCATCTGTGGATTTACCCAGTGCAGTGTGATGCTTAAAACCCTTGTAATGTAGCTTTCTCTTTTGCCTGCTGGCATTTATCTAAGTCACCTCAGATGTCAGGGCCAAAAACTTCATGGAAAATAGTATACGTTTTAAAAAGCTACTGGGGAATTTAAAAAATTTTTAAGCTCAATATAACCTATTATAATGTCTCTGAACAAGATCTAATTTGATGCATTAATAAGGATAAGACATCAATTTGAAAGGGGCCCTTAGCCGAACCACATGAATTCTGCTAAAATTGAAAGCAAAAATAACCCTCAAATTTACAAAGAAGCAAGGGCAGAGGAATGGCAAAGTCACTGACGCTTTACAAAAGACTTATGGGGACGATACCCCAAAGAAATCAGTAGTTTACAAATGGATTTTTAAGAAGAGACAAGGTGTTGCAGATGAAACCTGCAGCCGCAGACTGTCCCAGTAAAGTTTCAAGGAAAAAATTAATCTTGGCTGTGGAGAGGACTGATAATTAACAACAGAAACAATAACCAACACCAGGGCACCTCAAGTGGGTCGGCTCACACAACTCTGACTAAAACACTAAAACACGAAGCTGAGCAAACTTCAGAATCCAAAGGTGCCAAAACAATTGCACCCAGACCATCTGCAGACAAGAACAGAGCTTTGGAGAGAAATCTGAGAAACATGAGATCAAGATCCCAAGGCATTTCTGCAAAGCATTCAAGGGAAGAGGCAGCATGGCTGTATCAGGATGATGGAATGACCAGGCTCTAGCAGAGCAATGGCCATCGAAGGTGGAAGTGTCCAGTCCCGCAGGGCTGCACCGCCCAGAGCAGAGGCCATGGCTGTGACATTTTGGGATGCTCAAGACATTTACTTGTCGACTTTCTGGAGGGTCAAAGAACAATAACATCTGCTTATTACAAGAGTGTTTTGAGAAAATCAGCTAGAGCTTCAGCAGAAAAATGCAAGGGAAACTTTCACCAGGAAGGGCTTCACCATGACCATGTTCCTGCTCATTCCTCTCATCAAATGAGAGCATTTTTGTGAGAATTTCAATGGAAAATCATTAACAACTCATCTTACAGAGCTGACTTGATTCCTCCTTTTTCTCCTCTAATCTTAAAAAAATCTTTAAAAGGCACCCATTTGTATTCAGTTAATAATGTAAAAAATGATGTGCTGACATCATCAAATTCCTAGGACCCTCAGTTTTTTAGAGATGAAACGATTAGCTGATATGCGTATTATCATTTACAAAAATGTCTTGAACATGATGAAGCTTATGTTGAGAAATAAAGTTTATTTTTAAAATTTTTACCTTTTGATTTTATTTTTTCATAGACTATTTGAAGTTCCCCTGTGTTTGTGCTGATTATCAGTCAAAGCTTATGTGCGGAGGTTGATTTTCACTGGCCATTTAGAAGTGCCATGGTGCCTCCTTACTCAGTGAGCACAGTTGGTTTTAGTTTAGTCAATATTCTAAGCTCTCATTCTACCTTTTTCTCTCTCTTGTTGATAAACCTATCCTGAAAAGCTAAGAGTTGGCAGAAATAGTGGAAGCAGGTTTCACTTAAGTGAACTGAGGAGGGAGGCCAATGGGAGGGAGAAATTATGCTTCTCACTTTCCCATGGAAACTGAATCAGAGGAATATTTGGGCAACTTTGTGTGCAGACTGAAGATGGGGGCTGATGAACACAGCTGCAGGGATGTCTCTTTTTAACCTTTTTGTCCTCTAATTGCACTTTCCCTCTAGAAAATGATAACTTGTTATTATAAGGTGTGGAAAGTCTAGATCTTAATATAACTTGGCAATAGACATGGACTTTGGAATGACATGGTTCTGGGTTCAAATCCAAAACCCTGCCTCTGGCTCTATAATCTTTGAAAGATAACTACTGAAGACCTTTCCTCATTTCTAAAATGAGAACCATTAGAGCTCACACAGAATTGTTGTGGGGATTAAATGAAATAGTGTGTTAAATGTTTATCCCAAGAACATAAATACACAGTAAACAGCATATATTTAGGCTTTTGAAGACACTATTATATTAATTAGGGCTTTGGGTTTTAAATGCATAAGATAAATTACCTCTTCAAAAGTCACACAATGAAGTTATTTGCAAGGATAGCATAAGGTCCAAATAGATTTTCTTCATTGCTGAAAAGGTTCACGCCAATTTAGACTAAGTACCCACAAAGCTATATGAGTCTACAAAAGCAGAGATGCAAACACAGTGCAGGAGAATTGCATGGTATTATTCATAATCATGAAATTATTGTCAATAAAAATCAGAAGATTTCTGATTTTTGGTTCAGTTTTTGTTTTGGTAGTTTTACTTTAAATTTATAGAACATCTGCTGTCATCAATCTATATCTCCCATGTTATACATGTAGTTCAAAATAAAACAGGCTCTTAAGTAAGATTTTCTGTAATCATAAATATCAAATTACGTTTTTTTGTTTTTGCCTTTCTGAGTTTGTCTTCTTAGGTCACCAGCACTGTTCAATGTTTGCAGAAAAGCCATTTGATATTACCCACTGCTGGGTGGCATTTGTGTTTGCTCATGAGAAATCTGATGTCCTTCTGGTTCCATTACATGTCTTTTCCTTTTGAGGACTTGCAGGGTTTTTTCCTAGGCATGACTATGCTTTTGTTT
Organism: Loris lydekkerianus; assembly: GCA_963574355.1. Taxonomy (NCBI): domain Eukaryota; kingdom Metazoa; phylum Chordata; class Mammalia; order Primates; family Lorisidae; genus Loris; species Loris lydekkerianus. The sequence continues at coordinate 34,052 of CAUYPK010071559.1, read as the reverse complement.
AATCTAGGATGTGGTGTGATCTTTTGATTTGGGGTTGAAACTTGTCTTTCTTTTCTGATAGAAAACCCTCATTGACCGTGTGCACCTCTGATTCTCCTCACGCTCTTAGTCTACGTGTCCTCTGAGATATGCGCTGCTCCATTTCACTCTTCCACGGTGAGCACCTCTGAAGCTATAGGAAGCTGTCCACCCATTATTAAGGCTAGAATAAAACACGCAGAAAATGCCTGCTCCCAAGTTCACAGGAAGCACTGCTCCTCCCCAGCACACACTGCTGCAATTATGTGGCTTGTCACGACAGCAGCCCTGTGCTTTGAGGGACCGTTGCTGTCCTACTCCCTGAGCAACTTCTTCTCTGAGTCCTGGAAGTCTGTGTGTTTGAAATCTTATCAGTAAGAATGAAGCATTCAACTCTAGCCTGAAGGATCTAAGTCACATGGACATAAAGAACCAGCTTTAATCCCCAACTCAGACCTGGAGCTTTAGATAAAGGGTTCTGAACACAACATTCCCCATCTATCTGTACTTTGTGGTTTCCAAGGACACAGAACCCCAAGTCCCAGTGCAGACATGATGTTGACCTCTTTGCACAGAGCCCTGATTTGCTTACAGCCTTTCAAAACACTGAATCATTCAAATCCCACTGAGATCCCACCCTTCCCACGAGTTCTATAACAACTTTATTTTTTGGTTGTTGTTTAATAAGAAACCTCATGTGTCATCAAATGCGTAGCCTTTCTTACTACGTGGTAATAATCATACCAAGAATACTACACGAGGCAATAAATAAACCAGATTTTTGTTAGACCAGAGGTTTGCCCTTAATTGGGCTAGGGCACCACTATGCAGCCAGCTTTTCTTTCTCCTATTTATTCATTCTCCAATTAACTTCAAATCTATTGCTTGTTTTATTTCATTTCATTTCATTCTAGTTTGTTATGAAATGTACACACTAAAGAACACATATATTATATAATACTGTACATAGTTTATAAGAATCAATGCGTCTATTGGAAATTAAGTACTAAAATGGCATGATTATTGTGCTCCTTTCTGCCACAATTTCATCTTAAATTGAATGTATGTGCACATGCACATGTGCACTCAACCCCAAGACCAACAGCATGGACAATATGTAAACATTTGCTAGAAATGCGAGTTCTGCTGAGTCAGAGTGCTGGGGATGGAGGACAGTGGTCTGTGCTCTATCAAATCCTCTGGAGAAGGCAGATGCCACCAAAGTTGGGGAAGCTCTGATTGACCACTGGAGAAAATTCACAATTGACTGTCCCAGTATTCACATCACAAGGTGCTCTAGAAAGAACTTTCTCAAGCTCACATGTATTAAGTGCCTTCCGTGCCTCAAGCACATAAGCTGTTAGTGGTAATGGCTAAGATTTTCAGAGCATAATTTTTAATCATATTTAAGTATGAATTTTAAATTATCCCATATAGTTTAAAATTTCCTTTCATATTTTTTTTGAAACCTCCATGGGAAAATAGACCAAAAAAGGGAAAATTTTCCTAAAGTAAATCCAAAAAATTTATGAGGTTGGTTAAGTGCTTGCTATTATACTAGTTACTTGGCTTGATCTTTAACTTCAATAATTTATGCCAGTGCCTGAGGTCCTGGAATGTCATTGTGTTTTCTCAAAGTCTCCAAACATTGTATTTGATAGTGGGTTTTATAACATTAAACTGTTCATGTTGAAATATAGTTTTTCGATTGCAGATGTATTTATTATCATTATTACCACTTCTAGTGTATTAAAAAATCACTAAATCAATTAGGATATTTGAAATGAGACAGAACTCCCCCCCACACACACACACAAGCACATCCATGCTTACACATGTCACACACACATGCACGTGAACATACAAGTTCCGACTCCAAGCCAGATCACAGGAGAAATAAAATATATTCGTTCTTTTTCCTAGTCAACCATTGCTCACATGCTTGATATAGAAGATGAAAACACTCAAACTGAAGGAGTCTATGTTTTCAACATTCTTGGAATTATAAATGTATTATATTTCCATAAGACTCTTGTTAATGAGGCATAGAAAAATGTCTCCAAAATGTGTCTGCCAGAACAGCTCCTCTGCCTGTTGGCCAAGCTGGCTCTAAGTCACCGCAGCTGGCACTGCCACTCTCCATGCTGAGAGTCCTTTTCCACTCATTCCTGGGCCTATGCCAAGGGAGCAAAGGGGTCATCTCATGCTGAAACCCACTGATTCAGGTAACAGCATTACCTTTAGCCAAAACAGTTGTTCATAATCCTCATATTATTGTAAAACTCTTGAATTTCAACCCAAGGAAAGCCAGGATGGAGTAGTGGGAAAAGCATTGAGCCTGGGGAGACACAATTAGGTTTGCAAAGAGGTCAGCTACCATGTCTAGGAAACCACGTGGAAAAAAAAATCTCCATTTTTGCCTGGACTTCATTTTCTTCCTCAGTAAAATAAAGGGTTTAAGCTGTGTTACTAATGCGGAATCTTCAGGTTCTATCCTTTTATGATGCAAAACCAATCAGATTAAAAACACAATAAAGGGTGGGGCCTTGGTGTGTGCCACACCTTTGGGGGGCAAGACATGATTGTAAGAGGGACTTTACCTAACAAATGCCATCAGTGTAAACTGGTTTCTTGTACCTTCAATGAATCCCCAACAATTAAAAAAAAAAAAAAAAATCACAACAAAGCCCTAAAAATGTTCAGATACAGCCCGTGGTTACAGCTATCAGAGACAAAGTCTTCTCTTCTTTCACGCAGCTGGGGGAATGTGAGAGAGGCACCTGGAGCCCAATCAGAGAGACTCCAAATGATTACATAACAAGACAACCAAGGCAGTCCCTTCCCACGCTAACAAATGCTTCCTTACCCATAAAACCCAACAGGTGCACTATGAGAAGGCCTTGGACAGCTGGGTGAACATAATCTAAACAAAGTTTTTTCATGCTACATGATCACTTCCAGCACTTCGCTATCAGCCAACACCAGGCTTTGCATTTTCTCCTTAGTGAGCAACAGCTGTTACATATATGCTGGTAGTTCAGATGCACTGCTGTTTCTGGGCGATGTAGGTTAAGGTGACTGTCTTTCTCGGGGCTTCTGAAGGCACTTTGAATGCACAATTCTCCTGGTGAATGGGAAATTAGAAATCCATGGAGTACGGGTAAGAAAGGGCATGTTTATGCAAGAGCTGTTACTGAATGAGAAGTAAGTTTCATGGAACATATTGATCAATTTGCAAAATCATCTGCGACCAAATTATGAACAGCCCTAAAAAGAAGGGAAAAGAGATTAGCCTCGCTCACATTGATGATGAAAAACCCTGGCAAGGCTTTAGGCGAGAGCACACATTCTTAGTAAGGAAGCCCTCTCCCCCCTCCAGCAGTAAGTTAATACTAACCTGAAATAAGTGTTAGTTTGGATTGTGCATAAGATGATTCAATATTCAGATATCAAAGAGTTTTCAAGCAGCAATCAGAGAAAATGTGCTTTTATAAGAGTATCACTGCTTTATAGGTTGCAAATTCAACAGTAAGCAAAGCCTACAGTTGTTTCAAACAAACAAAAAAAAAGTGGCTAAATTGTCTCATCTCCGTCATTACGTGCAGCACGGTGAGAAAAGAGTCTTGGACAGAAACAGGACAGAGTTAAAATAGAAGCTAGGCCAGTTATTGGCTAGAAGAGTTTGAATCCACATATAAAATAGGGTTATAAAAGCATACCCACTTGAAGTGGCAAGGATTAAGTTTTAAAAATATGCCCAGAGTACAGGGCTTACCCCAGAGATGGGCACCTGGCAGGCTCCCATCATATTCATTCCCTTCCCTTTCTACTCTTTTGTGCCCTCCAGACTGTGACCTTCTTGGAGGGCTTGGGCCCCTCGGGATCCAGGTTGACTCCCTTGGGGAGGTTTCTGGTGGTTTTCTAGCTTTTGCAGCCACTCCTGCATTTCTAAGTCTCCACCCTCACTCACCCCGTTTGGGAAGACCCCCAGACTCCCCATCCAAATCAGGGCACCCTGGTGGCGCTCTTTATGGCAACACTCTGTTATCTTCCCTTTGTATCACTGACAGTGACACGGACTTTTACAAGCATCTGCCTCATTGTCAGTCAGTGTGTGGCCATCGTGAGGACAGCAGCCATCGTGCATTCTCCAGAGAACCAGAATCCCCAGGTGATACACACAGCACGCACATGGGGAAAGAGAGAGGAGAGAGAGTTATTTCATGGAATTACCTTGTGTGATTATGGGACTGGCAATTATGAGATCTGCAGAGCAGGGCAGGAGCCTGGAGACCCAGGAGGGGTCTAGGTTTTGGTGTTGGGACAGAGCTTCTTCTTTGGGGCCTTTGGTCTTTGCTCTTAAGGCCTCCCAACCGTTCAGATGAGGCTCACCCCAGTATCTTTAGTGGTGGTCACTGAGTGTAATATTAACCACCTGTGCAAAACTCCTTCCTCCCGACACCTAGTTTCTCAGCAATAGGGCTCCACGGCCAGGCCAAGCTCACGCATAACCCTCACACATGAATCACTGCCACCCTGTCCCTCTGCACCATGCTGGGCACAGAGCAGGCACCCAGTAAGTGTTAAATAGATAAGGACTCCTGCAGAGTATGATAATGTTAGGCACATTTGCAATTTTTTTTCAGATATCAGTATCTGAACCACTTGGCTATGTTTGAGAATCTTCTTTTCACTTTCCACTGAAAAGCTGGAGTAGGAAGAATTGGGTTAGGGGCCATCAACAGACTCCAGCCCCAAGCTCTGAATGGATTCTCTGGTGGGACTACAGAAGGGACAGCCAGGTGCTGTGACCAGTGGCAGCAGAGACTGCAGTGCCTTGGCATCACATGACAGCTGTGGCCGGTAGCCTTGGCTCTAGAGCTATTGTCTTCAGGGAGCAGGTTTAGGGCTGTGGCCGAGAATAGCATGAGTTCTGGAGCCTCGTGATAGCCTTTAAGCCCCCCTTTCTCTGTTTCTGCAGCCTGCCTTGGGGTTGTGACGCGTACACTTGTGTAACAACACAGGCAGCCACTGTGTCCTGGTACCTTCCAGAGAGTGCATATTAGTGTAATTTCCATCCTGTTGCTTTGGTGTCTGGTGATCTGGGCTGGAGATAGAGTTCATACTCAAGCTCTCCCTGTCTTTGGAGACACTGTGGGTCCTACCCAGCCTCGACAGCAAGACTGACCCCAGAGGCCCACATGGCGTCCTGCTCTTCTTTCCAGCCAGGTTCTGGCTGTGTGGCTGGTGTAACACCAATGGGCTTGGAAGCTGGAATCTGGCCGTGTGTGCACAGCGCAGACCCATCGGCCACTCTCGGGTTAAAAACACAAACTTTCCTTGTTCTGTTCAGAGTTGCATTCAGCCACCTGCAGGTGTGATGTTAGACCCCTGTTCTCTTGGAAGCTGAGAAAATGGAGGCATGTTGAGTCCCCTGGGAGAGGCCACCCCCTTCAGCTGAGCCTCAGAGACCCTGTCCTGCCAGCCTGGCTCTTCCCCACAGCTTCACCCTAAGCTGTTCCTGGAGTCTCTGTGGGACCCTCTGGCCTCCTTTCTTCCTCCCTTGTTGCTTTGATATAACTAAAAGCACCATCTGCTGCACCAAGTGCTGATTTGAAAAAATAATAATACAATTTAAAAGGCTACTTAGAGCAACACACAACAACTAATCGCAGTGAACAGAACCTACCTCTGACCTCTTCCTTCTCCTTTACTCACACATTAAGAAGGCATTATTTCTGCTAAGTCAAGTCTTTTTTTAAAAAAGACAAATATCAAAAGTGACCACAGAAATGCCTGATGTATCTCAGTTCCTGATAACTATAAATTCCAATTCTTACATATCACATGAAACAACAAATGAACAAATTTTTAAATTAGAAAAAAAGTTTGAAAAAATTATTTAAAATAAACTAAGGTAAAATAAAAATTAGAGAGCATCAGACAGGTCAGTATAAAAGTAAAGGTTTTTATCATTAACGATGTAGTCTAGAATTCTAAATATTGCTTATCCTAATATTTGATTTTAACAAAACAGTAGAGTAAATATATCTAAAGTTTCAAAAGAAGGAACACACAATATTGTTATAATTTTCATTACTCGTAGATTGTGTGGTTACATGATTGCCTGCCTAAAATACACAAATGGTATTATTGGATTTCTGTTTAAAGAGTAGGCTATAGTAATTAGACTTTTAAAAAACCCAGAAAACAACAACTTCAGCACTTATTAGTAATAATTACAAAGGCGTTAACAGTGAAAACAAACAGCACTCCTAACCAGAAGACAGAGCCAGAATTATAGACCCACATTCAATAAGCAAGTGTAGTGCTTATGAGAGACAAATAAATATGTTCAAGATTTGGAAGGCCGAATATCACATAGATGGAAATTCTTTCCCATTTAGTGTCTAAGTTTAATACAAGCTGAAATCAGTGGTATTGCTTGGGATGTAGGGTGTCAAAAAAATCACTAAAATTCTTCTAGTACTTATGTGGAGAATAAATAGTATCAGATTATAAAACCATTATATTATGTAATAGTGCCCATTATATAATCTTGCTCTACCAGACATTAAGCCACTCTATTAATATAGAAATATTCCAATTCTGAATAAGAGATGTTTATGTGTATTACCGTAGATTCTGACATATAAATTCTGCCATTACCAAGCTAAGGATTCTGACATATAAATTTCACATAAAATGAGGAAAATATGGCTAATTGGTGAGAAAGGGAAATACAGTATTTAGTAATTATTTCAGGAGCATTAGCTAACTACTTATACGTAAATTAATTTGGAGATTTACCAACTACCATGTTCACCAATAAATCAATTTTAAAATCATGCAAAATAATAAACGTAATAAAAACAAAGTTCTAGGAGTAAACAGAGATTTATGTGTACTTCTTAGATTGGTGAAAACTTTTCAAATTTAAAAATAATAGAGATATATAAAAATACTCAAAATTAAAATATGCATATGGCACACTGAGATAAAATGCTTAAAAAGTATTACAGATTAAGCACATCTGTATTCTTAAAACATAAAGAGATATAAAATAAATAAGATCACAAAAACTACTCCCTCAGAATGAAGTCTCAAAAGATAAAATACAAATGGTTGATAAACACGTAAATAAGTTCAAACGCAATAGAAATTAAAAATGAAATTCACTAGAAATTAAACACTAATTTTGATACAAGTTACATATTAGAACTTAATTGGAATTAAAAATATAAATTAAGAATGGAATTGTTTTCTTAGGACATTAAGCAAAATAAGTTAATCTGATGGTGGTCAATAATGAACTGGGCATGTTCTCTGAGAACAGTCCCCCAGAATGAATCAAACTTCTTAAAAGTTACATTCCCTAGATTCTGTTTGTCTAGGTATCTCTCCCAAGGACACAGGAGGAATTCTTTTAAAATATACAGAAATATATCAAAGAGTTGTTTTTAGTAATTAAAAACTAAGAAATTCCCCCAACCCAGCAGTAGATATTCTCACTCAAGGGGAAGGAGGACACAACTCTTTTACAGAAAAGGAACAAGTTTCCTTTTGTTTTTTAACCTGACTTTGGCAAAGCTGACTGGGATTTGATGATCTCTGGGTTATCTGTGGTCAAAGCCACATCTTTGACTTTTTTTAATTCACCAAAATAAAATTAATAATGCCTTCCATGCAAAGCTAGGGTCTGAAAACAGTTACCGTATATACTTGAGTATAAGCCGAGTTTTTTCCGGCACAAAATTTGTGCCGGAAAAACCTGAACTGGGCACAAATTTTGTGCCGAAAAAAACTCGGCTTATACTCAAGTATATGCGGTAATAATGGCCACCTTTCATGGGGACCTGGATCCATACAGCAGGCTTTTCGCAAATATCCTGTAGTTTGACACTGACAGTATGATTCTTTCTCCCCTTTTAGTCCTGTAACCTGCAACCTCACTGAAATCTCTTCCTCTCTGGAGCACTTTCTGTCCTTCTCTTTCCCTGCGTTTGTCCTCTTAGACTCTCTTTTTACATCTTTGTAGATGAATTGGAGCCCCCAGTGTGGTCTGTGCAGCTGAATAGAGGGGGGAAGGAAGAAGAATGAATCAGAAAAACATAAGCTCAAGGAGACAGAAAGTGATGTGAGAGATGTGCACTAAACCCTCAGCACTGAGTGGGTGAGAGGAGGGCCGGATCTCCCGACGCAGGAGCAGGCAGGAATCGTGGTGAAGGTTCTAGAATCACAGGCAGGATTTGAAAGAGAGATACTTCTGACAGATCAGAATGAGCAGAGGTTTAGGTGGAAACATGTTACAATATCTTTTGTTTTTCACAAACACCTACAAAAGTTGCATACAGCTCTGTTTAGTTCATTTTTTAAAAGTCCCTTCCCTAATTTATTTAGAATTGTGAGATTATGTCTAATAATTAATGTGATGCCTTCTCTTTCCACAAAAACAAGAACAAGCAAAATCACTGCCTGGGAGCATGCCTATGGGTCTTCACAGACAGCTTCCGAAATAGTCTGTCAAGATTCAGATCAACAGGGAAGACCAATCCAAGAATGAGCTATCCTTGAGGATGGGCCAATTAAAATTTATCTATCCCTGATAATTACAGTAATTTTCACATCATCACTTCACTTGGCATGTCTATTGTTTGTTTTTTTCTAACATCTTGATGACGCCTTTGAAGATAATCTTCCACCACTGATCTCAGGAGCAAACTATGTGTATATCAGGTATCAAACACAGTCAAACTAGCTGTGTAACTCACTGGCCTAAGGAAAAGCACAAATATCTCAGCTTCTCCTGGGCACATTTGCTGATGAAATTTTTCATCACTCTCATGAAGCTTCAAAATGCAAGACCAAAGAAGGAATGATTGTCACAGAAGTAATTAGTGCAAGAGCCTAGAGGCTGAGGGGGGAAATCTAGAAATCTTCTATTCCTTAGCAAACACCTTTTTTAAAAATTTTAAGTTACGACTGGATATTTGCAACCTAGTGGGCTTAGCACATACTTACATGAAATGATCAATCAGCAAAGCTGCCCCTGGGTTCCTGGAAGCAGTTCAAATGGATAGATTAATCCAGCATGCCTTCATATCCAGTGACTGCTGCTTGTCTTGAAGTCTGGGGAACAGCTTTAATCAAATAATTATGCAACAAATGTAAATAAATATAAAACTACACTGTGCTAAATAACACAAGATTAAATGGATCACAAAGTTACAATGTGCTAGGAAGAATTACAGAACTCCTAATCTGGTGACACCAGGGAAATCTTTCCTGAAAAGGTGATATTGGATTATAATTAAAGGCTAAGACTAACTAGATTGGGTTAACATTCAGATAGGAGGCCAGACGTGGTGGCTCATACCTATTATCCTAGCACTCTGGGAGGCCGAGACAGGCGGATCACTTGAGCTCACGAGTTCGAGATCAGCCTGAGAAAAAGCGAGACCCCATCTCTACTAAAAATAGAAAAACTGAGGCAAGAGGATCATGTCAGCCCGAGAGTTGGAGGTTGCTGTGAGCTATGATGCCATGGCACTGCACACTACCCAGGGTGACAACTTGAGACTCTTGTCTCAAAAAAAAAAATCAGCTAGGAAACGGGCTATTTTCATTCTAAAGAATGAGAACCCTTAAGAGGTACAGGGGAGGCACAGAGCCGGAGCAGACAATACTTAAAAAGGCACCACAAATAGACACATGATCAGGAGTCAGAAATAAGAGCAGGAGGAGATGGGCAGCCTAACTCTCAGGTCTGAGTATGGGCCATTCTGAAATAGATGGAGGGTTCAGCACACAGACCGTCTTTGCACTCACCCACCAAGAAAAATGGATGATATTGGTAATGGTGTCTTTAGTTTTTTCTTGCCAGATAAATTAATTTTTTTTTTTTTTTTATTGTTGGGGATTCATTGAGGGTACAATAAGCCAGGGTACACTGATTGCATTTGTTAGGTAAAGTCCCTCTTGCAATCATGCCTTGCCTCTTTTCGAGGAAACTGCCTTCTGTTTTGGTTTTCTCTATTGCTTTTCTGAATTAAATTTTATTGAGTTCTCTTATTATTTCCTCTCTTTTGTTTGCTTTGAAGTTATTTTACTTTTTTTCTAGTTACTTTAGATAAGAATTTAATTTATTGATTGAGATATCTCCTGGCCTCTACTGGATTTAGTACTATGAATTCTCCCCTCATCTCTGTGATTGCTGTGTCCCACAAATTTAGACATGTGGCATACTTTCTATAACTATTCTATCATTTTTTCAGAGAGAAGTACTGAACTCTGCAGCTGCAATTGCATATTTGTCTATTTCTTTTGATTCTTTCAGATTTTGCTTCAAATGTTTTGAAACTTTCTCATTTCACACTTTTCATATTCCTATGTCTTTTTTACAGATTGTTTCTTATGTAATGTTCCTCTCTCGAGATTTTCTTTGCTCTGAATTCTACCTCATCTGATACTAATATAGTAGGTCTTGCTTCCTTTTGATTAATGTTTTCATGATACATATTTTCCACCCTATAGGTTTCAACCTACATGTACCCTTATATTTAAAATTAATTCCTTATAGACAGAATATATTTGGGCTATATTTTCTAGTACACTTTGTCATCTCTTTTTCTTAGATAGAATATTTACTCCATTTACATTTGTTGTAATTATTGATAATTTGGTGCTGAACTCCTTTAGTTTAGCTTGTTATTATCTCTTCTTTATTAAAATTTTCTTAGTTTACTCAGGCACTGCTCTAGCAGGGAAAAGGAGTGTTGCTGACTCATTGTCAGGGTAGGGACAGAAGTCCTGGTTCCCACCAGGCCTCTGCTTATGGCACCTTGGTTGGAAGGAGCAGGGATGACTTTGTACTGTTCCTTACATGTTCTACACTAACATGCTCTACACTAACAACGAACTTGTTGCTGCCCAATTGGGATAAAAGTCCTGGCTCCCTACTTAGTCTTCCCTGAATTCCCAAGTGCAACGTGGAGCACCCTGCATAGCTGGGTGCAGCTGGATGTCTGAGCTCATCATATGGCCCTTACTAAAGAGCATGTGGTCACAGTAGTATCTGTGCTGTTTGGCTGGAGTTGAACAGCAATTATCTATAAAATTCCCGTCTTGCTAGCCTGCCTCTTCCCTTGTTCTTTGACTAGAGAGGCAAAGTTGCCAGAACTTTTTTAACTGTGGCTGTTGGTATGGGTTGCCAGCTTCTTCAGCTACAGGTCTTATATATATGGGACTAAGAGAAAACCAAGAAAGCTGAGGACTGTGTGAGTTCCCTAGCTATTCTTCTCTACTCCTTTCATAAAATAAATATACATATGTATGATGCATATATATATGTGTGTGTGTGTGTGTGTGTGTGTGTGTGTGTGTATTCCAAAGCTTTTACTTGAACTTAGTAGGATAAATAGGAAAAAGTATGTCTTGCATCTGCTCACTGCTGTGCTCCACTGAGTCCCTTGCAGAGCTGCACTCTGCCATCTCTTTTACCTGTTACTATACCTGGCCACTCTGGTTAGCTCTTCAGACACATCTGATGAGTCCTAGGGACTCAGCCTGAGGCAGAGTCTGTATGGTTTTTATCAAGTTTCTGAAGTCCTAGTGACAGCAAATGTCACATGAGCATGTGTGCATGCACACACACACAGCCCTTCTTGATCATGAGGTTGAACAGCTTGATATGGGCTTGCATTATTTCTCCTTGGCTTTTCAGGAGATGCCCTAATTGATAACCTGCAACCAGGTGCAAGGAAGGCCTCTTGTTCTGACCATCTACAAGTAAGTTCATTGTTCTCCAGCTCAGAATGCATCCTCAGCACCCCCCCCCCAACCTCCACTCTACCCTGCACCAAACTTATATAATGTGTTGGTGTTGTTTCCTTGTCTCTTTCTTCTTCTATAAATGACCATCTCTTGTTTGCAGGGCCTATATTTTAGAGTGTTCATAACCCCAAGCATAACTCTGATCCTCTAACCAGTGCTGATAAGTGTTGAAACTAAATCAGACCTACAGCAGGTGAGATACAGAATCAGTCAGAGGTACAGCCCTCTTCATGAGCTAGGATGAACTGGACACCTGTTGGCTCACCAGGCTTTGGCCACATCCTGACTTTGAAGCTGTATTGAATGACTTATGTTTCACGTCAGTTCAGACAGGCATCCTAAATTCTGTTGGAATTGCAGCCTTCCTTCTGCTCTCAGACTTGCTGGCTGAGGCCCGGGGCTCCATGGATTCAGGTCATTGCTTCCTCCATCATGAAGGTCTGGACCAGGAGTGGTTACTGTGCTCTATGTCATGGTACCCACACAGATGCCAGGATGAAGAAAACAGCTGGTATGGGTTGAGGTCGGGCAGAAGAAGAGAGTTTGAATTTTCCTAACTGATCTGGATTGTATTCCCTGTTCCATGCCCTGGATGGGGTCTTGAGATGAGCCACAGAGACCATGAGAACTATTGTTCCTCTCACTTGCCTCTGCAAACATCAGTTCTTTGAGCTTAGTAGTTAATCTGATCCTCTCTAACCACCTGGCATCAGCTTTGTTCATGCCTGAGGTTCCCTAGACTAGACAACTATTAGCCACTTTTGAGAATTTGCCCAAACCCTCAGTAGATTAGAAAGAATACACAATAAGGGATAACTCTGGCCTATAAGAACTGGAGTGCAGCATCATTTGCTGGTGTCACCTTAGACAATATGGCAGCTCCCACAAGCCTTGGGTTTCTCATCTGTAATGTAAACAAAGGGAATCCCTATTTCTAAAGATGCTAAAATCTCATGTGAGATAACAAATAATAAAATGCTTTTAAAATTCTAAAATGTAATACAAATATTACCTCTTTCTTCCATTTCCAAAATGTCCTGAGTAGTCAAATGGATTTTTTTAGATGCCAACTCTTGGGCATTCTATGTGGATGGCCTCACTGGGACCTCCAGGGTGCTTGCAAATGCAGATTGTATAATTGGGACTTTAACATGACAACAAAAATGTCTTTGAAGTGATGAAAAATTTATGCACAATTATGATTTATGCAGTTAATGTCTCAGGACTGTATTTTTTAAAAGCTCTGATTTAGATGCAATTCTGAGGTTAACCTCAATTCTTCTTCATTCTGGGTTGGTGAAATCCTTTGCTAAATTCAACAGTAGAAACAAGATATTTTTCTTTTAGTGCTTGGTGAGATTTCTGTCTATATTTTCTTCTAAGTGCCACAACTGTTTTAGAAGAAATTAATGCTTCCCTGTATAATGTCTTCTGTGTTAATTACGGTGAATTCTTAGAAGCAATATCTTCACATGCCCCCATACAACACTGGACTCCTAGGTATTTCACTGAGACAGAAGTCCCCTAAAGTTTTGTCAGATGTATTTCTCATCCTTTCACACACAAATGTCTTACCCATAGTCTGGAGCAATTGATACTTTTTGCTCAGTAGATCCAATGAGTGTCATCAAAGTAATGGGCTCAGGTGTCACCTTGTGGAAGGCCAAAATCCCTGAAAACTACATTATGACTTAGGGCTGGAGATTTTATGCACTGTTTAGGTAGGACAGTGAGTGTGTGTTGCTGGTCTTACCAGTTGAAAACAAAACTGCTCCTGGTCAGCCCTACAGATAAGTATGGAGAAAAAAGTTTTTGCCAGATCAGTCCCTGCAAGATCAGATTCAGTATAACATATCAGGAGGTGTGTTAATTTGTTCAAGTCATGAAACCACTTCTGGTACAGGAGCTGCAGGTGAGTCACAACATGGTTAAGTTTGCCGGGATCCACTATCATTCTCAAAGGCATCTGCCTTCTGCAGAAGCCCCATCACAGACTTGAGAGGGGTGTGGTGGGGTCACCACCCCTGCATCTCTCAGGCTTTGGCTGGCTGCACTGACCATGCCTGTCCTTCCACAGATGTTGTATTACTTCAGATTCACTATCTTCCCAGGCAGAGGCAGTTCCAGTGGCTTCTACTTGGCCTTTCCCACCAGAGTAGCCTTTACTCAAGAAGACAGGGAGCCACTGTGGCATTTTACCAGCCACTCAGCATGTCTACTCCAATTTAGAACTTGGGAAATGACCCCAGGATTGTCTGGGGACCCTCAGGACTCACTGTGAGATGGACCTGAGCTAAAGCCCCACTACTCCCCTGACCTCCATAAGCTCCCACTCTGACTAGAGAGCTGCAGTGACTTTTCCTGTCTCCCAGAATCACTGTTTGTTCAGAGACAGTGTCCAATGGTCTATTTTCTTTTCCCCAATGCACAGTCACCTAGTAAAAGGCCATAGGTCCCTATGTGGACGGTTGGGGACAACATCAGCAGTGGCTGAGTGGGAGTCCGCAGTGCAGATATTTTCATATGTTTATAGACAGCACTCACCACAGACTGTCATCACTCTCTTGACAACTGGAGTAGGGTCATCAGCATCTTCATATCCAACCAGATTAGGTCAATTCCAGAAACTCCAGAATCAGTTTTAGAAAGTACACCTTTAAAATTCTATTACTCTAAGTCTGTTCTTCTAGAAGCATTCCCAGCATCAAGTATGTGTGTGTGCAGATAAACACATAAAGGGTGCCAAAAAGTGTACCCACCTTGTAAGAAAGGAAAAACTGCATTCAAATGTAATACTCATTATATGCTGATAATAAAAGTCACATTTGAAGAGCTCTTATAATTGCAAAAGTCAAATGTGACTTGAGTATTACAATTTTTGTGCATGCATTTTTTGGGCACCCTCTCTATATGGAGAGAGATGAAGTGGGAAAAAGGAGAGAGGAAGAGGGGGAGTGGGAGAGAGAGAATGAATTTGGGAACTGACTATGGGATGACAGAGGATCGGACGTTCCGCAATCTGCCATCTGTAAGCTAGAGACTCAGGAAAGCAAGCTCAGTTTGAGTCTCACAGCCTGAGAACAGGGGGAGAAAATGGCATAAGTCCCAATCCAGGGCCATAAAAGATAAGATGAGCTGTCCCAGCTCAGCAGTGAGTCAGGAAAAGGAAAGGGCACATTTGACCTATTCGGGTCCTCAGTGGCTGGATGACGCCCAACCACACAGGCTGATATAATTCACTGTACTGAGCCCATTGATTTACATGTGAATCTTTTCTAGAAGTACCCTTACAAACCTATGGCCAGGAGAGTTGATGTCAGAAAAAATTAGATGTTTTTGCAAATCGAAGAAAAAGCTTTTTTCTTTCTTTCCTTCTTTTTTTTTAAATGATGCTCTGCCCTTTCAGAATGATGAGGCTAAAACATTAAACTATTTTCTGCAAGATGAAATTGCACTAGCACCTGAGGGGCTGATTTCTTAGTTAACAGAAATGAGGGAATTCAACATTTGAAGTTATTCTTGAGTCATTCTCCTCTTCAACAGACCATAACGTTATGGTTTTGGCCAGACCATTCTCTGGCCCCACTTCTACTTCACAGGACTGTAAGGATTTCTGAGCCCTTTGGTGAGGTGTTGCACAAATGGTCATTACTTGGCTAACCGGGGCTGGCTACAGGAACAGCACCGAGGTGGCGTTCACTTGCCAGACTCACCAGCTGTATTGACACAGCTCTGCCTGGAGGGACAGGACAAGGCCTCCCTTGGTCATTTCATTCTGGGTCACTAAGTTTTCCCAAGCTACTTTCCGAACTTTCTTTCTACATAGTGCAAATTCAGTAGTGGCACACTTTGCATAAGCTTTTCAAAGTTCTGGTAAGTCTCTAGGCTTGAAAGAGTCATTCATGTTAACCAATTTTAGCTCTCCAGGAGACAAAGACTGACTTGCAGAGATGTGAAATAGTGTAGAAGAGCAGTATCTTGAATTGCAAGTTGCACAATATAAGGGGAACAGAATTTATCATTTATCGACCTTACCTGAAAATGCCAAGATAATGAGAATATAAACCATTTTTTTTTTTTAACACAGAGATTTAGTTTAAATGACGTCTTGCTCTGGAGAGAAACTTTGTTTATTACTTTGTCAGGAATAATTTTTCACGTTGGTATTTTTGACTTATGTAGTCTTTGTTTTTTTTTTTTTTGTATTATCTCAGAAAAAAAATTGATTGATTGATTCCTGTTTTGGTAAATGAAATTATACACAATTCTTCATTCATGTTTTAAACCCACTTTACCAAGGATGAATTGTTTTTATTAAACCACAAGTGATCCTTCATAACTATAATGATTTGCCATTTTTAGGAAACAATGTCAGCAGCATTTTATCCTACTGGTAGGAGCTATCAGCATAGGTAAAGCCAGGCTGTCCATTAACCTGGCTCTAAACTCAGAGCAGTTTGTCCACTCGGATCACTTATGTGAGCTTGTGCCTCCCTTCCGCACACACAGATACAAGTCTGCATAATTGTAGTGAGGGTAGGAAAAAAGCTTTAACCAATTACCATTTTGAGAATAATAATTCCCGTTTTCATAATGCAACTTTTTCAAAATAGAATATATTAAGTTCTCTCTCATCTTAGACCATTTCCTCACTGGTCACCCCACATGAAGCATAAAGTCTTATCACTTCTACTACACCTCATGTTCACAAATCTGTCCCTTCATGCTCAACTTCACAGCCCCTGAGTGCACTGTGAGCCCAGAGGGTTTTTTCCCATGAAGCCTCTCCTGCACTCCCATCTTTTCATTCTCCCCCTGGGCAGCCAGCAGAGAAAAGATCTGAAAGGGACATGAATTTGAGCCTGTCTTTCCCAACTTAACGTGTGGAAAATTTTATGCAGTACTTTAGGGAACTGGCAGGGGACCATCTTGTGGGAAATGTGCTTACAGTTGAAGGGGAAGGCAAGGAGAGCAGGGCACAAATATTGGTCCGATGCACAGAAGTAGGGGAAGGAAAGCCTCTGCCTGGAGCTCCTTCAGGTGACGTCCAGTCTTAGTGGCTGTACCCTCAGTGATGCCCCCACCTGCTTTAGGAGATCTGAGAGGAGGGTTCTGTTAAGAAGCCAAAGGTGCATCAAGGGGGACAAAAGGGGGCCAAAGAGGACGGTTTGTGTAGACAAAGATCAAGTGTGAGTAGTGTTCCTGTGAGTTCGAGTTGGCGTTCCTTCTATTTATTTATTTATGTGTAATGATGGAGGGACACACATAGATACAGACATAGATAAGAAATAGATGGAGCGATAAATATTTATAAAGATGTAGACTTTGATGTCAGTATATATAAATATAAAACATTTTAAACTGAGATCAACTATGCAAGTGTTACACAGGTAGTTTAATTTGATGTATCATAAAATGTCTTTCTGTGATTACTCTGTACAGTGCAGGCTTTGATACCCACATGACTTGGCAGTATCTCTGTGTCTGACCCACTGACCTGCTGTTTGATGGTGAGTTTGTGGGATGTGTCTGTCAGTTCCTCATCATAGCAAGTCTGTATTACAGAGTGCTGCTGGAAGGACACACACAGGAAGCGTTTCCTCTGCTTCACTCACTTCCTTTCAAATTGAGTCCATTTAATGACTTTGATACCAGTGATCTGGTGGTTGTTACAAATTCAGTCTGATGGGATTTACACCCTCAGCTTATCCCTGGTTTACGTCTCACCCCCTCCAAGTTTGGGCTGAAGGGCTCTGGGCAGTCACTCAGCTACTCCCCTGATCCCCTCTTCAGACCAATTACCAAGGTCATAGCATCCCAGAAAGAGGGGCAGTGTGTAGCTTATTCATAAACCTTCAGGGGTTAATGTGAAAAGGGCAGGAAATTTAAATCACCTCCCCATTCTGGGGTGGAGGGAGGGTGAGGAAAAGGTTCCTAAGTCCCCATTCACCTCCCCCCTTGGTGTCCCCCTCACAGGTCATTCCTGACAGCAGTGGAGGCCCAGTCTGTGGGGAGCATGAGTGCCCAGGAGCCTAAGAGTATGGCTGATTGGGTCAGGGCCATTTTATCAATTCTCACCCAAGGGTGTCAGTGCAATAGTAAGAATGTGGGCCACTGAGCACCCTCCTCATAATTCCCCCCTGTTTATGTTAGGCCCAGGGTGAGAGGAAAATCCCAATTAAAATTGTATGTGAAAAAAATAAACGAGAATACGTTCAAAGATAATCATAGCATTTCTAGAATTGTAGGTCATTTTAACTTTCTGCCAACTGCACATTTTCTATGGAGTGTGTTTCTAAACAGATTAAAATTTACATACACAAAAAAGATTCCCAGCTCCAAACACGATAGAGTTTTGCTAGTACAAAAATAAACAAACAAAAAAACGTGGACAAAATATCAGCTAACTTTCACAACTGGAGACACTGGTGTCCATACCTGCCAGCATCCGTCCTAATCTGGACCGCAGGGAAGGAGAATGATGCCGCAGATGGAAGGAAGGAAGAAAGGAACCCAGCGTGTGTTGAGTTTCTGGGTCCTACAGACTTGGTGCCAGTGTTTTCCTCCATTTATTTGAATGTTTCAACATTCACTTGAAGGTCGAGAGATTACTTAGAATTCATCCGTGATGACTTCTCTTTCCTCTCTAAGCTGGTACAACGTGGATTTCTGTCACTTAACACCCTCAGAATCCCAACTAGTATAGGACTCAAGGGCTTGACTCCTGGAATTAGATTCTTTGCATCTAAATCCTGGCTCTACTACTTATAAAACATGCTCCGTAAACATTTTTCTTAACATCTCAGTATCCTCATCTTTAAAATGAGACAAATAATGTCATGTCACTTCCTAGAGTATTAAATAAGATGAAGCAAGTAAACTCATTTTCACCAAGTCCTGCCCAATTACCAAGGTCAAAGCATCCCAGAAAGAGGGGCAGTGTGTAACTTGCTCATAAATTGCATAACTTCAAATGCAAACATGCGAACAGAAGCTAGAAGAAAGACAAGAATACTCTTCCTTACAGTAGGAGCTAACTCATAAATATAGAAGGAATAGTACACAGAATATGAAAATCATCTGTGGTAATTACTGCACTGGGCAGGAAGCATCGCTGGATGGTAAACTACTGCGAGGAAGTTGGATGATGAACAGAAAAGTTATTCAGTCTCAAAGTATCTATCTCATCACAAGTGACTTATTAATCACATGGTAAAAATCCACAGTGCATAAACTTGTCAGATCACACTGTAACCAAGTAGTCACAGTGAACATTTCAGTCACAGAGCAAGCTTATGTCAGGAGCCACCTGGAATGACGCAGGGAGGACACAGTATTGTTTTGTGACACCCCAATGCAAAGGCACAGCTGAAATCCATCAGGAAGAAACAACAGACAGACCCAAGCTAACAGAGCTTCTATAAAATAAATGGGTTGTCTTCCTCCAGATGTTTCATGTCATAAAAAACAAAGAAAGGGTGCCATACATTCCAGATTAAAGGAAAGCAGAAACATGGAATCTGTGATTCTTTATTAGATCCCGGAACAGGGGAAGACAGCTCTACAGGGTATAATTGTGACAACTGTTGACATTTGAATAGGATTTGTAGATTTTTAAAAAATGTACTATGGATATTAAATTTCCTGATTTTGATCATGGTACTATGGTTCTCTCAGAGAATGCCCTTATTTGTAAAAAGTTCTCCCTAAAGTTTTAAGGAGCCAAGTTGCATGATGAGTCCAGCCTGTACTCATGTAATATGGGTAAATGAGGTGAAAACTATATTGATTAGTATGATGCAAACACTCCAATTTGTACAAATAATCAATACACTGAAATTGGCATAAATGTATTTATGATCTATTTGCAAAAAACTTAAAAAAAACAATACACATGTGTATAAATGTGTATGTGGTCAGGTAGAGAGAACAAAATATACAATATATAAGAAAAAAATGCAAACAGCTAGTGAATCTGTGCTACTTGGGAGGCTGAGGCAAGAGGATCACTTGAGCCCAAGAGTTTGAGGTTTCTGTGAGCTATAACATCAGGGCACTCCACCAAGGGCAACCAAATGAGACTGTCTCAAAAAGAGAGAGAGAGAAGTACAAACTCTAAGGAAATAAACAAGAAAATAGTCTAAGTCAAACAATTTAGGTTTTAATAAACTTCTTTCTCTATGAATGCTAAAAGAAGGCTAAGTATGCTCCTTTAAAAAGATATCTTAGAATGGGTACAGGCGATTGCATTAATGTACACAGCTATGATTTAACAAAAAAAAAAAATATATATATATCTATGCTTTTGATGATAAAAGATAGCATTTTAATTAGTATATGTGAAAAAAGAAAAATATAAAACTGCATTTAAGTAGTTAAAAAACTAAGGAGGGGAATAAAAAATAATTTAATTGCTATGTGATGAATTATTATCCTTATTATATTTTTTCTGCTTTTCTATAGTTCCCAAAATTTTAACCAAGCTTGCAAATTATATTTAAAATGAGGAAAAGATAGTGACTGATATTAAGGCTCTTTCCTCTTGTTTGCCCCTTTTAGTGTTAATTTTATAACATGGCGATTTACCTTTTAGAAAGTTTCATTACCTATAGGACATTCAGACTTTGCCAAAATTTTCAGAAAACTGCACATTTTCAAAATAGCATAGATATATTTCTTTTAGCATAGGTGTAGTTTTAGCAACTTACATGTAGGAATCAGAGCAGAATGTCTCTTAAGGGAAACAAGTATGTAACATATTTTGTGCTAAATACCTTTATTCTGGATTAATTCTGCAGGTCTCCTTCAGCCCTTACTTGTATTTTAGCTCCAAGGGTAAGCCTTTAAACTCTTTTTATAGATGATATAATCAAAGTTAAGATGAACTCCCTGTATGATACAGACCTCCCTTCTCCCTTGTGAATTACGAGGCTGAGTGTAGAAGTTTCATTCTGCTGGGAAAATGTGGCTTTCTGGTTCTAATTTTTAAAGCACAGAAGATTTAGAGAACTGTCCTCAGAGTTCTGGTGTGGAAGTCAGTGGAAGTACATGGAAGCAGCAGCCAGGAGAGAGCTCCGATGTGGAGCCTCATAGCAGAGAATTCAGGGGGGAAGGGCACTGAACAGCAGCCAATTTGATAAATAAAGATTCATTGGAACAGTACCATGCTCATTTCTTTGCAGATAGCTATTGCTAGTCCTGTGCTGGAAGAGCAGAGTTGAGTAGTTGCAACAGTGACCTTATGTCTTGAAAAGTCTCAAATATTTACTATCTAGCCCTTTACAGGAAGAGAAAAGTCAGTTCTGTGCCAGCCAGTCTCCCCAGGTGCCCCTTTTAACTGGATGATGCTTTTATTTTTTGTTCTCACTGGCACCTTTTACTGTTGACTACAACAGCAGAAACAAAACTAAAGATTTCACTAGAGCTTTTGTTCCATCAAGTTTATATGTAGCCTAGAAATTTACCGTGGTAGGAAATGCCATTACTGATATAAAATTCAGACACCACAAATTTCAGAAAAAGAATGGTTAGTCTTTACACTATTGCCATTTTGTTTACACAGGCACTGGAGGTTTTCCTGTGAATACACTGTGTACAGAAAACAAGGACATAATTTCCATGACACTGGGATTCATACACCACCAACTAAAGTTTATGGTTGATAACACTTCTAGGAACTCAGTGTTATGAAACAAGTTGGATATCCAACAGCAACGTGTATGCTGCCAGATGGCTCTGTTCTACCCAGGGCTTGCTTCTCAGAAGGTTAAAGCAACCTTTTAAGAATTTTAAGATTTACAAACACCTCCCCAAAATAAAGAATAGAACAACCTGGAAAGTGAATAAAAGTGGCCACTTGGAGAATGAAAGGGCGTGACCAGAGCTCTCTGGCCATTATAGATACTGACTCTATAGCTCAGATTTTCTTATAGATGTGCCTGGATCATGATGGAGCTGCTATCAGGTTTCACGGAAACTTTTTCAGACTAGCAGGGCATATGTTACTATTACTATGATGATTTACTGATGATGGAATTTATCCTTCATAGTCTAATTTGTTAAATCAAAAAGAAGAATATGATTTTGAGAAATCCAGCCCTCTCAAGCTCTGCAGTATCTAAGGGGTCGGGTTCCTTCTTGTTGGTTCCTTTCTTTCTCACTGTGTGAACTTTGGCAAAAATAACCAATATAGGCCATGATATCCTCACCTGTGCCATGAGAGTGATCACATGTTGAATATTTCATGTGCTTACTGTATGTCAGACTTAGTGGAATGGCTGGCATATATCATGTCTCTGTGTTAGACATGGCCTGTGAATTGGGTAAAAAGTTCGTTTTTATATTTAGAAATTCAATCCTGAAAACTTTGAACTACCTGTAATAATTGTGTGTTCTTCATCAGATGGAATAGTCTTATTTCATTTAAGTATTCTGACTGTGAACACATAATTATATAAAAATTATGTGCACCTCTTCTCTCAATTAATGACCCAGTTGCAAAGTAGATCATCACAGAATATTATTCTGAGGATTGTATCATGCTCCATGTGTACAGGCATGAAGGTATTTTTTGACTTTACAAAGGAAGAAGAATTGAGGAAGTGATTTCTCTAGTCCTATTTGTGCACAGTAGACCTTCCGTAGCTGACCACCTCCTTACATTGACTACCTCCTTAAGTTGACCTAATTTTCATAGATAAGACATAAAACAACGTGTAATTTATTGATACAGTATGTGTAGTTCCTAGGTTAATTCCCTCTGTATGTTGACCACCCAAGGGACTATAACAAACTGGTCAACATACAGAGTGTCTAGTGTAATTAATAAAATATTGATGATCTTTTCATAAGATTGATGTGACAGCTAAATAACGTCTTGAAAGTGCTGCAATTAGATTCTAATTATTGGCTGACAATGAATAGATAATAATGCCGTGCATTTAAATTACAGCTTTCTGTCATTTCACCTACTGGTACGTAAAATCAGAACACATCCCTTTAGTATGCAAAATATACTATGCCAAACCCATAACTCATCCATCAAGGGTCTTATACCCTTCCCATCATAAATTCAAGAACCAAAAATATGTCTGCATTCTAAGAGATGAGATCTGCTGGTTATTGCTGCAGGAAAACTGGAATTTTCTTCTCAGCAAGGAATTCCTTTACCTCAGGCCATGGACTATCACTGTGCCAGGGGATGTAGCACTGTGTTGTGGAGGTGTGAATCCCACCTCCCATTTGCTACACTACAGCATGTCTACTCCCAGTACAGCAGCAGCTTATTTGCACAAAGGGAGTAGGAAAGAGATTTGCTTCTTCTCTCCACCTTAATGTAAGGTTACTCTAATGTCCATCACCCTGAGGCACTCTGAAACTCCACTGTAAGTGCTACAGCTTGTTAAAGATACATCTGTATCCACTAACTGCAGAAGTCATTTTTCCAAGTCACAGTTGTCCTGGGAGAATGAATCAGAAATTCTGGAATAAAGACATCCATGCCTCACACTAGCTCATCTCTTAGAACTGGAGTAGACACATCCTCTTGCTCATTTGCCTGTTGGAGACTTAGCATCCCTTGCACTATATTCCAGATGCATTGCTGGGTGATGGGTCTGGGGTGTGAGCCCCTCCCTTTCCTAGTTTTTGCATGTTGTTATCATATTGCCAGAGACAGTACACTTAAATCTTGGCTTTTTGTAACATAAGTGTGGAAAGATTTTAGACTTACACTCATAAAATACACTTTTGCCTCTGCAGTAGGTATTTCTAAAGATGCTAGAGAGAAAGTACAATAGGCCATAGATTACTGTTTTTCTTCATGATGGTTAGCATTTGAAGAATGTATGCAAGCCCATTTTAACGAGACAAAAAGGACAGTCTATGGCACAAGGAGTTATTTCTAGGGGAAGGTAATCATAAAATATTACCTAAAGGGAAACCTGGTAAGGCAGATTACAATGGATATTATGGTTGTGTGATGGAAAAGCAATTGTAATGGAGATGAATTTGGGCAAAGGGAATATGCTGAAGCCCATTACCACAAATAAAACAATTTCTCACCTAGAAGTGGGAAATCCCTAGCATTATCCACCTGCTTCTGGAAAATTGAGATCAGAAGCAAAAAGGGATTTTTCTGTGGTCACACAGTTAGTCATTGAGTTATTTGGACACTGTGGTGGATAACTATGTATTAACTTGACTGGGCCACAGGGTGCCCATGCATTTGGCCAAACATTATTCTAGGTGTGTCTGTAAGGTTGTTTCCAGGTGATATGAACTTTTGAATCAGTAGACTAAGTAAAGCAGATAGCTTCCTGTCCCCTACAATGTGGTAAAGGCTCATCTAACCAATTTTGAACCTGAAGAGAACAAAATAATAGAACTTCTCCTGCCTCACAACTTGATCTACAACATTTGTCTTTCCCAGGTTTCAGACTCCAAATGAAACATCAGTTCTTTTTTACCATCTCTCATAATGAAACTTCTACCATTGATTCTCCTGGGTCTCCAGCTTGTCAGCTGAGGGTCTTAGAACTTGTCAGGCTCCACAGCCATGTAAGGCAAACCCTTAAAGTGAATCAACCCATCTATCTATCTATACACATCTATCAGTTCTATTTCTCTGCAGAACCCTGACACCACATGGGCACTGTCCTGGATCCTCGTCATGGGTGCCATCTAGTGTAGTCAACTGGAAGAAATCTGGGTGTGAAAGTCTGCCTCTGCCTCATCATAGCCCTAGGACTTGAGACAATTTTTAGGCACAACTTTGTTTTGCCATCTTCATCTGTTTTGGAATCTTGCTAATAGGAAGTTGAGTCACCTTTAGTTAATGTGTAGTGTAGTAAGATATATTTGTATGGTTCATGGTTATAACTAAGTTATTGCAGAATGACCCAGTGTGGAAATAGCTTCTAGACTTATAGCATAATTCTTCCTACAAAAGTACCAGTTCACTTGGCACTGTGACAAAGGTACAGGATGGCATTTCTTCTATGACATGATAACATTATTTGAAACCCAGCACTGCAAACAGGTGAGTTTGAAGGAAACTGTGTTTGAAATATACAAAACCAGTTTTGGGGGGGAAATTTTTCCAATTATCAAATGTATAATGCTGAGCTGAGAATTTGCTTTTTACCTATATAAGGAAGCTCTCTTCTGGGAGCAACAGACTCAATGTTAAGGCCTAGATGTTTATAAAATGCATTGATATTTTTATTGTGACAGGAATGTATGCAAAATAGAATTTCACAGAATTCTCTGTCTATAAGACATATTCCTACATAGGTCTCTGAATGTCTCTGAACGTTTCATGTCATACACATCTAACAGGTCAGATCTAAACTATCTTGTCTTTAGAATCTCTAGAATTTCCAGGTGAAAGGACCTTCAAAATTGTCTCCGTGTAGCCAAACAGGCTGAAGATACAGATATTTCAGTGATGAAATCTTGTACCTCGTCATGAAAATGTTAACACATGTAGTATTAACAGTAATTCTGTTATACAATGATTTTCAACATAGCCTAAATTCTATATTGCACATAACTTGCTCTGGTGGTGAAAGAGTCTCCAAGCAAAAATATAGAAAAAGTTTGAGTAATTTCAGAAAGTATATTCTTTTCTAGCTTTGTAATATTTGTGGGTTTGTCATTTAAAAAAAAATTTTTTTTTGTATTTCTCTTATTTAAGTAAAATATTTATTTTTCAAATTGAACCTATGAACATATGTAATTTTACAATCTTTTTCCTTATGGGAGGCCTTAAACTATTTCAGCCCTTGCAGTACCTGACTGGCCTTTGCTCTCCATCTACTCGTGATTGGGGGGGGAAATCCTTTCCACTGATTATTTATTTGATAATCTCTATATAAAGTGAAAAAGTGTAAAACAATCAAAAATTGCTTAGCTCACTAATCATCAGAGAAATGCAAATCAAAACCTTAATGTGATATCACTTCACTCCCAATAGAATGTTAACTGTAAAAATGGAAAAGACACAAAGTGTTGTGAGAATGTGGAAAGAAAGGAATCCTGGCACACCAGTGGTGGGAAAGTAAAATGGTGCAGCTATTTGGAAAACAATATAGAAGTCCCTCAAAAATTACAAACAGAACTACCTTACTTCTGGGTATATACCCAAAGAAATGAAATCAATATCTCAAAGAGATGTAGCCCTGTTTATTGAAGCATTGTTTACAATAACCAAGATATGGAAACAGCCCAAGTGTCCATTAGTGGATAAATGAATAAAGAAATTTATAAAAAGAGAGGGGGAGAGAGAGCGATTACTCTGCCATAAAAAAAAAAAAAAAGAAGGAAATTCTTCTATTTGTGATGACATGGATAAAAATGAAAGACATTGTAGTCAATGAAATAAGCCCAACACAGAAAGACAAATGCTAGAGAAATAAGGTGAAATAAGAAAAGTAGAACTCATAGAATCAAGGAGTAGAATGGTGGTTAACAAGAAATTAGAGAGTGAAAGAGATGTTGATCAAAGGGACCAAACTTTTTTTTTTTTTTTTTTTTTTTCCCGCAGATTTTGGCTGGGGCTGGGTTTGAACCCCCCACCTCTGGCATATGGGGCAGGTGCCCTACTCCGTTGAGCCACAGGCACCGCCCAAAGGGTCAAACTTTCAATTATAAGAGGAATAAGTTCTGATGATCAGTGTATAGCATGGTGACTATAGTTAATACTGTATTTTTTATTTGAAATTTACTTATATATCAGATGTTAAGTGTTATTACTCCCCCATACACATACACATATATATGTACACCGAATGGTAACTGAGGGTGGTGAAAGACGTTAATTTGACTGTCGTTATCAGTACACAGTGTGTGCCTATATCAAATCATCACATTGAAGATAAATAATTTTTGTCAATTACATATCTTAAAATAAAAATTTTAACTGATAATATTGTAATTGATACATGAAATGATATATGAGTAAAGATCTTTTTAGGAGCTGTGTTTAATAAGTGCTTATTTTTTTTCTAGAGTACTATGTGACCCCCTCATACATAGTAAGTGCTCATTGGATATCTATTTCACCTGAATATTGACTTAAATGGTATATTTTACTACCTTTTTTATTAATGTGCTCTACATAGCACCTGGTATGCCGTGTTCCAAACTAACCATAATTAAATTTCAACAGTTTTCTTCTTTAAATGATAAAGTATATTCAATAGTAATTGAGCTGTTTCAAGATAAATAGTCTTGGGACAAAAATTTAAAATAGGAGAAACTTCCTATCAGAATTTTAGGATGTCATTTGCAGACTGGTCAGCAGAAATTTCCTGATAGAGCAATCTCAATTGACAGAGTGAAAATCTGGGATGGGCACAGGGAGAGGAAGGTCAATGTCTCTCAGCAGATGCTGGTTAGGACAAGGAAAGAGCTAGAATTTCAGAAGTCTGCCCTATTCTTTAGATGTCTTTTCTGTAAGATCCTACTCTTCTTCCTTTCCAGTCAACCAGTGGGCTCCATTTTCTCTATAAGCAAACAATTTATTTTAAGACAACAGGATCTGATATTTGGTCCAGAAAATGTGTCCGTTGTAGTAATAATTGGAGAGAAAGAAAAACAAATCTTCACCTTATTTGGCCTGCTTTAAACAAAGATATTATAAAGTGTTTGCCAGGAAATCCATTAGATGGGCAATTTCAACCAATTTTTTCAGATATAGTTGAAAAAAGAAGTCAAAATTTACTTTTCCAGCCAAACCTTTTGTTCTTGCTCTGCTAATGGTCTTTGAGATGCAGTGGCTCCATTAATTTAGTGGGAAGAATTAATGAATGGCGTCTTGGTTTCTTTTGCTAGGATTAGAAAGGTCTAAAAGCTGAAGTTATTAATCTCTCTGAGACTGCTCCAGGACTACCCAGTGATTCCAACTAATAGTCTTTACAAGTTGGAAACAAACAAAACAAATCAAAAAGAAAAACAGAAAATATATAGTTACTAAGTGATTCCTGGAAGCTTCTGAACATAGGTGTTGAAATCATGAGAAGACCCACAAACTGGCAAAGATTTCAGGCAAATTTACCCTTTAGCATGCCCAGCTATGGAAGCCCTTAATGCTTCCCCTTTTGCGTTAGCTCCCTGACCATGAGGAAGACAATACCCAGTGCCCCATAACCTTGAGCTTGGCCACCCTGGAAGCCCACACGGTATTCCTGGCAAGACACCAACCCTACCCTAAATAGAAGGATGTATACTCATCAATCCATAGAACAAGGCTGCTACATCTTAGTGTTATGTTTAAAAGTTTTGCCACTGAAAAATTCAGAAAACTGAATAGGACTAAAATCACATACTCCTCCCGTAAGCTTCAGAAGCATTCATATTATGAATAGCCATCCCATTTGTGTTAGGGCTAAAGAAAGCTTACGTGGGCTTCAGCTTTACAGAAAATTTTCCTGGCTCACATCCCTCTACCTGCCAGGCAGTCCTTCCTCCCCAGACGATCACTATGCCTTTTGCAGAAGACTTCAGACACATCTTTTCCCACAGTTGCAGCACTGTGCTCTGCAAGCCATGGGGGTCCCTGCTCCAGTCTCTTGCAGTACACATTGACCTGAGCACATACTGTTTTAACTGATAATATTGACCAGAGCACATACTGTTCTATGGCACAGAATGGTTATAAAAACCCACAACAGAAGAAAAAAGAGGAGAAATTGTTGCTGAAAGGCTTCCCCTTCTTTAAATACCAATTTTCCTCACCCTCGAGCCATGCCACCTTGGACTGGGATCCTGCCATCCTTGAACTTCAAAGTTCAGCTATTTCACAAGTGGTCAGCTCTTGCCTGGGAAAAACCCACACAATCCCAGAGGGGATAGGTAAGTGGAGTTTGTTTCTCCAGGGGTCATATGGTTTCCTCTGAGTCAGCCTTTGATTTCTTTAATGATTTAAAAGATAGCATAAGTCTAACTTGCAGACAGCTACTTATATCTATTCCTCTCTCCCCTACAAAAGCCCTAGTTTGTATGTGCCTCAGCATAAAACTACACATTCTAAAAACTGAGCAGTTTTTCTGAAAGTTACTATATGTTTTATATAATTCATTTTAAAATTATATGTCAGTAAAGCACAGGAAAAGTAAATTTTAGAATAGCTTTAAAAAGATAGTTAGATGTTATGAAAATAGTAACATTTATGCAAAATAAATACTATAGAAGTAAATTTTAGTCACTAACTACTAATTTAGAAGTGATAGTTCAGAACTGAAGCCATTAAAAATAGAGTAATAAATCAGGTGTAGTGGCTTATGCCTGTAATCCCAGCACTTAGGGAAGCTGAGGTGGAAGGATCGCTTGAGGTTAGGAGTTTAATGCCAGTCTGAGCAACATAGTGAGACCCCCATCTCTACATAAAATTGAAAAACACTAGGAGGACATGGTAATACATGCCTGTAAGCCTGGCTACTATGGAGTCTGAGGCAGTAGGGTCGCTTGAACCCAGGAATTTAAGGCTGCAGTCAGCTATGATTGCAGCAATGCACTCTAGCCTGGGTGACAGAGTAAGATCCCCCCCCCCCACCGAGAAGAGTAATAAATAAATATTAAATAAAAAAACCCTACTGATCCAAACAAGTGGATGCACAACAAATGGAACTTTTCTTGGGGGATGTTGCAGTGTTTGAGTTAGCCACCCTGGGAGACAGCCTGGCCTTTCTTCTAGAGAAGGTGGAGTCTATAAGGGCCCCCTGGGGAGGTACCAACCCAGAATCACCCAACTGAGGATCTGACCCAAAGGTACCATTCAGAGACGGTTGGTTTGTGGGTGAGAGTGGGGGGAGGGGAAGGGCACACAGCTCACGCAGGAACAGGTGCCTGGGACCCAGGAGAAGCATTCTGTAGGACTGAGGTCTCTGCTGGGCACACAGGATGCTCCACATCATTTCCAATGAGTCCTGGAGTAAGGGGGTGCATGTCCAACCCTGGGAAGGTCTCCTAGATTTGCAGTCCCCAACCCCTGGGCTGCAGACTGGTACTGGTCTGTGGCCTGTTAAGAACCAGGCCCCCCAGCATCACCACCTGAGCTCCATCTCCTGTCCCTTCCCCTCACCAGCATCCCTGTTCTCCCCCAATTAGAGGAAAAATAGTCTTCCATGAAACTGGTCCCTGGTGCCAAAGATAATCCAATCTATGGCATATTAGGAACGGGGCCACATAACAGAAGGGGAGTGAGGGAAGCTTCATCTGTATTTAAAGCTGCTCCCCAATGCTTACATCACTGCCTGAGCTCCGCCTCCTGTTTCATACCTCCCATTTCCCCCTTCCCTGATGGAAAAATTTTCCTCCATGAAAACCCAAGCACAATGGCTCACGCCTGTAATCCTGGTGCCAAAAATGATGGATACAGCTGACCTGGAGAAAGCCTTACACATGGGAACTTATAGAGACACCTGTGGGCTGCCTCTCACTACGTGGCCTGAGTCCACACAAGAACCACGTCAATGTTCCGGGCCAGTATATAATCAGAAAGTGTGTTATTGAAAAGCAAATGAAGCTGTGGGAAAAAAATGGAGAGCTGCTACTTGCATCACCATAGTGAAACTAAAACACTTAAAGTAGAAGGGTAGAAGCAGGAACCAAAGAAAGTATGAACACAACTATTTACCTAATGCAGAAAACAGATGAGAAAATGTATTGTTTAGAAATGCACACAAATGAGATGGAATTATCTTTCAGAACATGAAAATAATTGATACTAAGTGTCAGGGAGCAGCTGACTTTTGGGGGAGGACGCACAGAGACCTTCAAACACACCATCAGTGGGTAGAGAAGGATGTTGTCACACAGGCTACAGACTCTATTTCAGTGTTTCACACACTGTGTTTCACTGTAACATAATAAAAAACAGAGAAGAAAAGAAAACTCATAAAATACATCTTTTTCTAACTCTAATGCCCCAAATATCATCTCATAAACACTCAACTCCTCTAGTTCTTTATATGCCACATATTAAAAGCAATTAATAAAAATAAAAGAAATACTAACTTCAAAAAGAAAAATATCTAACTGTGGGTGTGTAGTAGAGGCCAGTCGCCCACACCTTTCTCCCTAGGAGGGCATTTTCACCAACAGATGGAGCCTCTAGTTCCTCCATCTCTCAGTCAGAACTTTTTGGGATAAATTATGGGACAATAAAGAGACACCCTTATTCTTCTGATAGACAGAAGTCTCCCCAAAGTGGTAATACTGAGGCTTCTTGGGTGGTTTTGGAGTAGAGAAAGTGGCAGAGGGCACACAGACAGAAGGGTACCAGGCAGGATGTTGTACTCACCCTGCAGGGAACTTCCTGGCCAGAGCTGCCCCAGACCTCCCTCCCATGCTTCATCTCTCCCCCTCATGAGGAAGAAATTAATTCCAGAACAACAAATTCTGCAAGCGCTGAAGTGAGAGCTGGCACAGGAGCAGAGAGGTGGCAGTAAAGAGGAAGACGTTCTCCATTCAGGGTAACAATGGTGGGCCACAGTGTAGACAGAGCCTGGGCCACCAATCCTGCACCCTGGCAATGAGGACCAGGCGGGAAGTGTAGGCTTGTCCCATCTTTTCAGGGCTGTTACACTCCTGCTGATCATCTTCTCTGTGTAACTTCCCTCATGTCTAAATCACCTTTGGCCCCTGAGCTTGGGTTGTCCTTCTAAGGTGGCCAATTTGGGCATAAGAGCACAGACTTTGAGGATAGATGGGTACCATGTCTGCCAGACAGAGACAGTGGGGGGCTAGTGACTGCAATGTGTGGTTCCCACCCATACTTCAGCTATTCTCCTTTCCTTAGCTTGTGAAATATTCATTTATTTGATGGGAGGGAAAAATAAATTGTGACTTACAGCCTTCACGATTTTACATGGATCAAAACTCTTCAGTATAAACACTTAAAATTTGGGCCATCTGTTCTCTCATTGTGTCATGACAATTTCTCCCCTCAAGGAATTATACCTCTTCTCTAGTTAGGGGAAGGGCTCTACTATACAAGGAAAGAAGTTCAGTAAAACATGGAAGGACAGAAAAAGAACACTTTCAACAGTGCAACTGGAAATCTGAGAAGTATTAGTAGCCCGAGCCTAAATTAAAACTTGGTCCCATAGATGACTCACGGCTCTAACTTGCTCTTTTCCAGCCTGACAGGTATTGGCCTTCCATCTTAGTTTAAAGACCCTGAGTATCCACCAGACTGGCCTTGCTCTTACTCTTTCATGGGAGTTATGCTTCTAGAAATCAGAGACAACCAGGGCAAGGAGCCCCTCTGGGAACGTCTAATCCTTCCAAGCTTTGCTCTGAATGATCTTGCCTTTTGATGCCCTCACACCTCTCCCCAGGCCCTGTGTTATGAGAAGACGACAGGTCCAAGCTGGGGCAGGATGGGGCAGAACTGAGGCCCCACATCAGTTCTCTTTGTTTACATGTCCACATACATTATTGCTTGAATAAAAACTTATGTAGCTAGTGGTCAAGTTGAATCTCATGAATACTTGAAATGGAGTCCAAAACCAAGTGATGTGAAGGGATTCCTCCAAATCAAAACCTACTGACTTTACCAGAGAGTGGCAGGTAGACAAGATGCCCCAAGCTGCGTGCCAGCACTCTTTGACCTTACCATGTTACTCCAGGTCACCTATTAGCCATGGCATTTCTGGTCAGCCTGACAAATGCCAGGGACTAGATAATTTGGTGAGTGTGTCTAAGTCTGTGGCACCAGTAAAACAATGATGAGTTTTGGTCAGCTGCATGATTTTGGGTAATAGGGTTTTCTTTCACCAGGAAACCTCATCCCCAGAATGTCTCCCCTATAGTAGCCTAAAGATGTGACTGTTGGGCCATGCCTTTGTCACAAGCACCACCTCCCCCTGGATGATCCTGGAACAAGCATCCTAACAGCCTTCAATCTTCGGGATACTATGCCCAGTTTTAGAATATTTTCTCTGTCATGTCAGGTGCATTTTTTCCCTCTAGTTCCTCTGTAAGTCACCTGGGATGAAGGCAAACAGTTCTTGTGATCCAGCAGACACACCTTGTTTAACATCATCAAGAATACCAATTTTTAATATGAGCTAGAAAAAAACATACCATTTTCTAAAAATTATCCCTGGCTTTTCTGAGTTTCATATTTATTAGTTTTAATACACATTTATTCTGTACCTAAATGTTACCAAATCATGGGAGGACTTCCAATATAATAGCATCTTAATTATGATTGCTACTTGCAGACAGAATTTTCAGATTATGTGTCCTGGTTTTGATTTGAGAGGAAGGAGAAAAAATGTCACTTCAGAAATATTTAATTTGTCTCGAGCATTTTAGACAGGGCCACATACTTCATATGTTCATTGAACTATTCAAGCTCAACATGAACTCAATCATCCCAGTAACCACACACTCAGTGTTCAAAAATATCCTTGAGGAATGTAAATGTTCCCAAACACAGATCAGCTTTAAAATTGCTATTGTCAATCATTTGACTTTAGTCAAGTGCTCCAACATGCTTAATCATTTCAAGATTTTTCAGTAAAGCCCCTATTTGAAAATAATTCAAACCTTCTAATTTGGGTAGAACAACCCAGTGTGTTGCTATTCTGGTGTCTCAACATTGCAGGAAGAAAGGTCATTCAGATGCTAAAGGTTGTTTTTCATGGTTGTAATTTAAATATTAAAGCAGAATGGAGCAATCATATTTCCTTTCTTCTTTATCCTTTTTATTTTCTTTAATTTTTGGCAGGGTAGGTTGGAAGGACAGGGATACAAACATTTGTAAATACTGTGGCCAAGTTGAAAGATGATCAAATAATTCTTAGTGGTTGTTTTTGTTTTGTTTTTTTTTCCACTTATTATAGGAAACAAACAAAACAATAAAAATTGTAACAGACTTTATGGTAGTTTTTCTTTTTTTTTTTTAAGATAAAAATAAATTGGTTTTTGTCCCTTCTATAGAAGTTATTCATAGTTCCTCATGTTGAAAGAACATGTTGCTTATAATAATTTCCTAGGCCACTTTAAATTTAAAAAAAGAATGAGGAGGGGCGGAAGGAGGGTGATTGGTGGGACCACACCTATAGTGCATCTTACAAGGGTACATGTGAACCTACAGTGCATCTTACAAGGGTATATGTGAAACTTACTAAATGTAGAATATAAATGTCTTAACACAATAACTAAGAAAATGCCAGGAAGGCTATGTTAAC
>CAUYPK010071558.1:0-15538 GCA_963574355.1 Loris lydekkerianus | reverse complement strand
ATTTGTCTTTTAATGTATGATGCGATTCTTGGATGCAGCAGATATCTGGCTTGCGTTTTTGTATCCAGTCAGCCAACCTGTGCCTCTTTAGAGGACAACTTAAACCATTCACATTAATTGAGAATATTGATAAGCCTTTCGAGAGTCCGGTGGACATTTTTAATCGTTTTGCGACTGTGGAAGTTGGAATTTGATCAAAATTTTCTGGGTGGGTTTACTTTTGTGGTGGAGGGTTATGCTGGTCTTTGTGAAGGATAGGTCTGAGAATATCCTGGAGAGCTGGTTTAGTTATGGCAAATTTCTTCAAAATGTGAAAGTTGTTAAAATATTTAATTTTTCTGTCATAAATGAAACTCAGTTTAGCTGGGTACAGGATCCTAGGTTGAAAGTTATTTTGTTTTAGGAGATTAAAAATCGATGACCATCCTCTTCTAGCTTGAAAGGTTTTAGCAGAGAGATCTGCAGTTATTCTAATATTCTTCCCTTAGTTGATAATCGTTTTCTTTCGTCTGGCTGCTTTCAGAATTTCCTCCTTCATATTAACTTTAGTGAAATTGATTATGATATGTCTGGGGGATGTCTTATTCAGGTTGAGTTATGCTGGAGTTCTGAGACTGTCAACTATCTGAAATTCAGAATCTCTTGGCATATCTGGAAAGTTCTCCTTCATAATCTCATGGAGAAGAGACTTTGTGCCTTGTGAAGCTAGTTCATCGCTTTCCTTACTCCTTACTTAAGAGACGAGTATTGGCTTTCTTCAAATCATCCCGGAGCTCTCTGAAAGAGTGATCTGTTTTTGCCCTCCGTTTCTCTTCCTCTTTTAGAGTTTGGGAGCATTCGAAAGCTTTGTCTTCAATGTCAGAAGTCCTTTCTTCTGCTTGCTCCATTCTGTTACTGAGGGATTCTACAGTGTTTTTCAGATCTTTGCGGGCTGCAACTTCTTGTCTCAATGTGTCAAAATCTTTGGTCATTTGGTCTTTGAATTCGTTGAATTCTTGAGACATCTTTTGGGTTACTGCTTAGAATTCTAATTCAATTTTATTTGCTATCCAGATTCTGAAGTCGATTTCTGACATCTCAGCTATTTGTTTGTGTATGGGATCTTGTGCTGTGTCTGCCCCATTGATCCTTGTGGAAGTTGATCTCTGATTATTCAGATTGCCAGAGTTTTTCTGTTGATTTCACCTCATGATTGTTTTTCACTGTTGCACTGTCCATCCTCAGAGTTGGGGAGGTGTCTCTGCAAGATTAGATCCCAGCGGGATCACTCTGTTGTTGCTGGATCTTTGTAGGGATTTACCCTTTGTAGTTCCTCTGGGGCTGCTCCAGCCAGGGAATTCTGCTTGTGGAAGCACCTCAGGCACACCAGGATCCAGCGGGGGTGGGGTGGGGGTGCGCAAGGTTTTGGGAGTGCCTGGGGCCCAGTGACTTTGGCACATAGAGCCCATGGCTCCAGCTGTCTCTGGGCAGGAGAAGGGCTCCGTGCAGAGGCAGGGAGGACTCCAGAGGGTACGCAGCTCCCAGAGTCCCTGGCCAGACTAGTTGGCCGGTGTGAAGGCAGGGTGTGTACAGGAGGGAGGATGCAGGGTTGTGTGCCTTCTGCAGTTCCTGGTCAGGGCATGTAGTGGGCCAGCGGGTGCGGGTCGTAAGTCATGGGTTGCAGCGTAGCTCTTAACGAAGTCGAGGCAGGCGCCCCTCGTGGTCGCGGCGCAGTTCTTATGGAGGTCCGGGCAGGAGCTGATCTCCGTCCCGGCGCTGCTCTTGCTTCTACTTCTTTCATATTTACTTGAATCAGTCAGAAGTTCGAGGCATGTTATCGATTAACAACAAAATTAGTAATAGCTACCATTTATTAAGTGCAAGTTATTTTCTTTAGGTATTTTGTGTGTTTGTGTTCTGGTGATTCCTCATAGAACTTATTGTCTCTGCTGCTAATGAAGAAACAGGAAAGGTGAAATAACATACTCAGCTAAATGGTGAGAGGTGATTGAAATGCAGGTCTTTTTATATGCCAGAATCTGTGTTCCTTACCATGTAGGATGTTTCCTCGTGCTAGCTTCTTTCAGTAGGTAGCATGAAAGAATAGTTTCATTATACCTAGAGTAGTACTGGAACTTGGTATTGTTTTCATTATCTGTGTTTTTTCTACCAGAAATCATTTGTTTCTCTCTCTTTGTTATATATATATATATATATATTTCTCTCTCTGTTATATATATATATAACATATAGTTCATTAACTATTTTAAAATGTACGATTTAATTCAGCAGTATTAAGTATATTCATAATGTTGTGCAACCATTACCACCACCTATCTCCACAACTACTTTATCATCCCAAACAGAAACCTCATACCCATTAACACCCAGTCCTCATCCCCCTGCCTTTAGCCCAGCCAACCACCATTCTGCTTTTGGTTTCTATGACTTGACTCTCTTTGTACCTTATATAAGTAGAATCACATAGTACATGTCCTTTTGCATCTGGGTTATTTCACTTAGCATATGGTCCTCAAGATCTGTTTATGTTCTAGGATGTGTCAGAATTTTCTTCCTTTTTATGGCTGAATAATATTCCATTGTAAGTATATGCCACATTTTGTTTATCCATTCATCCAGATTGGTGGGCACTTGGGTTGTTTCCACCCTTTGGCTATTGTTAATAATGCTACTATGAATATGGGCGTGCAAGTATCTGTTTGAATCTTCGTTTTTAGTTCTTTTGGATATATATATATACTCAGATGTGGGATTATTGGATCATATGGTAACTGTATGCTCAACTTTTTAGGAATTGTCATGTTGTTCTCCACAGCATTTCATCATTTCCGCAGTGCACATGGATTCCAGTGTCTTCACATTCTGGCCAACACTTGTTATTTTCTGGGTTTAAAAAAAATTTTTTTTTTTGTATTTTAATTGGCAAATAAAAATTGTATATATTTATGGTGTACAATGATTAGATCCATGTGTACACTAGAATGGCTAATTCAAGCTATTTAACATATGGATGACCTCACATATTTACCACTTTTTTGTGATGAGAATACTCAAAATACTCTCTTAGTAATTTTCAAATATAGAATATATTCTTATGAACTGTAGTCACTGTGATGTACAGTAGATATCTTGAACTTATTTTTCCTATATTTAACTAAAATTTAGTGTCTTTTGGTCAACATCTTAC
Organism: Loris lydekkerianus; assembly: GCA_963574355.1. Classification (NCBI taxonomy): domain Eukaryota; kingdom Metazoa; phylum Chordata; class Mammalia; order Primates; family Lorisidae; genus Loris; species Loris lydekkerianus. Next base: position 12,351 of record CAUYPK010071558.1, on the reverse strand, counting down.
CAGTCTCCCCACCTACCCATCCACCCCTCTGCCTCTGGTAACTACCATTTTACTCTATTTCTGTCACTTTTTCACACTACATCTACATGAGATCACATGGTATTTGTTTTTCTGTGTGTGGCTTATTTCACTTACCATAATATACTCCAGTTTCATCCATATTTTCTCAAATTATAGAATTTCCTTCTTTTAAAAGGCTTAATAGTATTTCATTGTGTGTGTAAGCATACACCAGATTTTCTTTATTCATTTGTTGATGCACTCTTAGGTTGATTCTGTATCTTGGTTATTATAAATAGTGCTGCAGTGAACATGTGGGTACATATGTTTCTTTGATATACTGATTTTATTTCTTTTGGATGTGTACACAGAAGTGCAATTGCTAGATCTTAGGGTAGTTCTATTTTTTTTAATTTTTTGAGAAATCTCCATACTGTTTTCCAAAATGGCTGTACAAATTTATATTCCCTGCAACAGAACACCAGGACACCCTTTTCTCCATATCCTTGGCAATACTTGTCATTTTTTGTCTTTGTGATAATTGCTATCTAATGTTACTGGCCTCCAAGTGGAGTTTTTTCCAAGTTCTTGGTGTTCAAAAAGAGTTTTGGGATGTTCTACATAAACCAAGCAAGGAAAATCTTCACTGAAAGTGAAAGAACAATCTCGGGGAAGCAAGCAGACAGTCTTGAAAATAGAAGCTGCACTGAAAGGAAATGGTTTTAAATATTTTGTATTGTTACTAATTGAGAGGAGGAACATTCAAGGCCAAGGGGTTGGATTTTACTAAGAATTTGGGTAGTAATTTCTAGAATTGTGTTCCCTCCCTTTTTATACTTTATATGATTGTTTCAGAACTGCCATGGCAATCTCAAGGGCAGAGAAATTTTAAAACTGCAGTATAAATGATAATGTAATTAGCCAAAGTTTGTGTAAGGTGGCAGAGATAGCTGACAAGCTGGTGGAAGCTGGTTCTTGCCTGGAGTTACCAGCCCCTCTAGTAAGCTGCTATTAATTAACACCTGCACAATCTTTAAGCCCCTTATCTGATCTCAGCCTGTCTCCTAGTCTCTTACTCTAACACTAGCAGGTATGGGGTGATAGCTCATTATGGTTCTTAATTTGGTGTTTTCCAGATTATCTGGTGATATCAGTTTTATCAATAATGGTCATTCCAGTGGATGTGAAGTCTACACTTTGAATTTATATAAGGGTACATATGATTAGGTTATTTATTTTTTTTTTTTTTTGCGATTGTTTAGGTAACATCTGAGTTGTAGTTGAGTCCTTCACTTAGAAGGTGTGCCATCTACCCTACATTGTGCCCATCAAGTGGGACCTTACCAAGCTCCCTTCCTGAATTTAATTGTGTTTTTCTCTTGTGTGGACCTTTAGTTGTTCATCTGCTAGTTTCAAATTAGTATTGAATACATGGTTGCTTGCTTTTATGTTTCTCTTTATAATTATAAGAATGATTATTCAGAGTGACATATGAAAAATAGTGGTATAGGCCATCATTTTCTTAGCTGTGTTCCAAAGAAGATCCGTTATTAGAGATACTAATAAATAGGTATCTAAAAAAAGGGAATGGGGCTCATGGTAAAGTAATTTTGGAAACACTATACTTAGCGCATACTAGCAACTTGCTAAAGGCTATAGAAAAGAAACTTATTTTCTAAACTGTTTTGACATTGGATCTTTGTTCCAGGAATATCTTTCAAGACATTAGCTTTCATCAGAACATAGTTTAAAAGTAGACTCTAATATAGACTAAAAAGTAAGCTTCTGTTTTGGCACATCCTGGTTAGCCTTTTATCAGCTAAGTATGTTTCATCGCCAGAGCAACTTTAAGGATCATATTTGGAAGTATGCCAAGTACATACTTACTAGTAAGTAGGCTAACCTTTAAATGGTGCCAATACATATTTTACTTCACATTGCTTTTCTACCACTGTTTCATTTTAAATACTCTATGCTTTTTAAATATACTTCAGTTAAGTTGAATATATTTGAATGTTTTTTAATTCTTACCATTTTAGATATGGGAGAAGGGTCTACTATAAATCCAAGTGCAGATGGCAACATTGGAACTATAGAGGATGGTAGTGACAGCGAAAATATTCAAGCAAATGGAATTCCAGGAACACCAATTTCTGTTGCATATACACCATCCTTACCTGATGACAGATTGTCAGTCTCTTCCAATGATACTCAGGTACAAATGGGTGAGGGGGCTGTTAATCTTACAAATTTATAGGCCACCAACACCTTGTCATGATGATGCTCACTGATTTTAGTTTGGGGCAATAAGAAACTTTTGGAGTTTTCCTCACTGATACAAATTACAGCAGTTTATTCCCTTCATATTTTGATTGCTACCTTTTAAATTCTCAGATATGACTCATCTATATTCACATCTTTACCCCCCCCCCCCAATTGAAATTACCTTAACAAAGAACATAGTTATCACATTTTCACAGGGTAATTCTAGTATAGGCTAAGCATTCCTACTCCTAAATCTAAAATGCTCCAAATCTAAAACTTCTTGAGTGCCAACATGATCCTCAAAGGCCATGCTCAAAAGAAATGCTCATTGGAGCATTTTAGACTTTGGTTTTTAGATTGGGGATGCTCAATAGGTATAATGTAAATATTCCAATACTCTAAAAAAATCTGAAATCTAAAATAGTTTTGGAAAAGGTTTTCCTGGCTCTGTTTACCTTTAGCAGTTAACAACTTTTAAACATGGCCCTGCCCCTGTCTTCCTAGAGTAATGTAAAACAGGGCAAAACCATAAAACACCCAATGACAGGTAGTAGAAAGCATAATTTAGGCTTTGGAGATAGATATCTTGTCAGATATTTTTTTTTGGGGGGGAGGGGTTGGTGATAAATGAGGAATATTTTAAAAATCTATTTTTTAAGGTGTTTGTTATGGGGTTCAGTCATGACATGTCAGAGTAAAAAAAAACAATGAGGCAAATTTCTCATCTGTTTCCAATAGTTGGGGGAAACCACACCTGTTAGTGAATTGAATAAAATATATTAGAAGGCTGAAATGATTTTACACTGGCAAATGTCTTTATTTTCATGGTATATTAACTTGTTTAGGAATCTGGAAATTCTTCAGGACCTTCACCTGGTGCTAAGTTTTCCCATATTTTGCAAAAGGATGCCTTTCTAGTATTCAGGTCATTATGTAAACTATCCATGAAACCACTGTCAGATGGACCACCAGATCCTAAGTAAGTCATTAGCTGTTTTGCCTGACAAATAGAGGCTTGAAACTAACTTATTGTTAAAATGATATTTAGATTGTCTTTTGTTCTTCGTGTCCTATAGAACCTTCATTTTTTTTTTTTTTTTTTTTACTGGGGGGTGTATTTTACTTAAAAATATGAAAGTATTAAAAAGCAGTAAGTTCTAAAACTGCTAGCGTAATTACCTTACACTGTTTCCTAAAGGGTATGACAACATTATAGAATAGAACCTGGTACATAGTAGGTGATTAATAAATATTGAATGAACGAATAGATGACTTCTTATTTCTGTATTGTAAGTAACTATGGAGCTAATATAACTCTGTTTCCCATCCTCGTGCTAGACTTCTGAAAACTGCCAGGTTAAAGGTACTAAAATGTAAAGGAAATAAATTTTAAAAGTTATAAGGAATGATAGTACATATTCATCAAGTTCTGCCAGAATGCCTGAGGGTGATTATCTTTCTCTGTAGGTAGCAGAAAATACTTTGAGGTAGGAGTTATTTATCTAATTTGCATCAAATAGATTAATTTAAATTCCAGGGAAGTACCATTTTTCTGAATCATAAATGGTCAAATATCTTTTTCTTCAAATGTAATTAATTACTGCTTGGACTGAGTTTGGTAGTTTTGTAAGAGTGGCCTCCCTCCCTCATGTTGTAGCTTAATGTTTTACAGCATGATATTTTTAGGAGAACTTTCTAGAGAAAGAAATTTTAGAGAAAATTTGAGTAACTTTAAGAAAGGGATATTGACATGGGTGAAATGTAAGCAACACGACTTAAATTAAGAAAAAACGTCTATGGAGTATTTCAGTGTTTCAATTAAGAAGACTAGAGTTACTATAAAAATTTTAGTAACATTTGTTATATTTTCTATAGTTTTGTTTATTTTTGTCACATTGTACTAGTTCAGGGAAAAACATCTTTTAAGCCCAAACCTAAAATCATAAAATCCTTTTATACCCAAATCCTGAATGTTAGAAATGTAATTTATTGGTTCTTCTGTGTTTTGAAAATATAAACACTACAGAAAAAGAGTTAAAGTTATATTATAACATAAACTTGATTATGCCTTGTATACTTTATAAGAATGTATATTTTAGGCTGGATGTGATGGCTCACATGTGTAGTCCCAGAGCTTTGGGAAGCTGAGGTGGGAAGACCACTTGAGGCCAGAAGTTTGAGACCAACTTGGACAGCATAGTGAGAACCCATTTTTACGAAACTATTTTTTTAAAAATTAGCTGGGCATGGTGGTGCATGTTTATAGTCCTAGCTAGTGGGGAGGCTGGGTCAAGAGGCTCGCTTTGAGCTCAAATATTAGCGGTTGTAGTGATCTGTGATTATATCACCTCGCTAGGCAACTGCAAAACTCTGTCACACAGAAAAGGGGGAAAAAGAATGTATTTATAAAGATTTCACTTTATCATTGGGAGGGGAAAATAACTTTATAATTCAAAAACTGACAATTTTCATGTTATTCTGAACTGGTGAAGACCAAGTTTAATATATAAATACCTTAAGAATTTGGTATTATTACTTAAGGCCTTTTTTTGCCATGTTTTAAAAATGTTATTGGCTTTAAAAGCCTCACATGTTTAGTTTTCCCAAATCAAATGTAAAAAATGTGGTTTGAAAAAAATTGGCTGGACAGAAACTGGCTGGACACGGTGGCTCACGCCTTTAATCCTAGCGCTCTGGGACGCTGAGGCGGGTGGATTGCCCTGAGCTTACAGTTTCGAGACCAGCCTGAGCAAGAGGAAGACCCCGTCTCTGGAAAAAAAAAAAAAGCTGGGTTTTGTAGTGGGCAACTGTAGTCCCAGCTACTTGAGAGGCTGAGGCAAGAGAATTGCTTGAGCCTGAGAGTTGAAGGTTGCTTTGAGCTATGATGCCATGACACTCTACCAAGGGTAATAAAGTGAGACTTTGTCTCAAGAAAAGAAAAGAAAAAATGCTAGGAACAGAAAGAAAATAAATTTTTAAAAATAATGAAAAAGGCACACACACAAAAATATGAATTTCGAGGAGTACTATTGGGGTGGTACATGCTCATTTAGCCCTGAAAAAAGAGCAATCAGGTTTTGAAAAGTTGCAGTCTTTAATATTGCAAAGGATCCTTTTTTTTTTTTTTTTTAAATATAAGGTCTCTGTCAAATGGCTATAGTGCTTTGGCAAACTCTTAGGCTCAGGCACCCTCCGTCTCCCTAGCAGCTGGAACTACAGGCTTGTGCCACCAAACCTGACTAATTTTTATTGTTAGGAGGTGGTGGAGAGGCCTGTGGGGGTGGGGCAGAGTCTCTGTTGCCTCAGGCTACTGTGTTGTGGCATCAGCCTAGCTCACAGCAACCACAAACTCCTGGGTTCAAGTGATCCTCTTGCCTCAGCCTCCTGAGTAGCTGGGACTACAGGCGCCCACCACAACATCTAGCTAAGTTTTCTATTTTTAGTGGAGACAGGGTCTAATTCTTGCTTATTTGGGTCTCAAGCTCCTTGAGCCCAAGAGATCCTCCCAACTTGGCTTCCCAGAATGTTATGACTATAGACATGAGCCATGGCACCTGGCCACTAATTATTTATTACAGCTTTTTTTGTAGAGATGGTGACTGGCTATGTTGCTCAGGTTGGTCTCCTGGTTTCAAGTGATCCTCCTACCTCAGCCTCCCAAAGTGCTAGGATTATAGGCATGAGCCACCATGCCTAGCCTGACAATAGATTCTTGTGAGAAATGTGTAAATTAATAATCCCCTTACTTAGTGGGGTTTAGCTAAATATTAGGAAATTATGTTTGAAGACCTTGACTTGACCATCAGGATTTTAAACAATTTGAATTAAAAACTGAAATTTTTCACCCTTGGGAATTGTTATTTTTCCAAAAGAGAATATATCGTTTTCTATGTTGAATGATTTTTTGCCAAAAAATTGATGATCTTTTGTAGTTGTGTAATTTTCTTTTAGTCTTTCTCTTTTTATTTTATGGGCTTACTAAAATTACGAAGCAAGAAATATACATTAAACCTGAATCATAATTTGAAACTATGAAAAACTGCAGACCTGAAATTTCTAGCCTCTTTCTTTTGCCTATCATTTCTTCATTCATTAATGCCTTGTACTTGGTTACCTTCATTAATACCTTTAATACAAGGTTAAATGTAAAATTAATGTCTTAATTTTTTTGAGCACATACACTGTATAAGGTATTTTGTTAAATGCTGCGGATACAAAAATAAAATGTGATAAAGCTTACCTTAGAGAATGATAAGATGCAGTATTTAATCACTGTAGGAGATGAGTGGAAAAGGTGATAAATGTGAGCTAGACTGAAGAATGGACTAGTTTGTAAGCCTTGGAAAGCTAGAACAGGAGAGGAGGTACTTGGCTCACACCATATTTTCCTATAGCTATTCTAAGTCTTCACCCTACACTGTTTGTAACATGATTTATCTAAGCATTTTTATTTTTTATAATTACCTATTTGCTGCATGTATTTTTAGATACAGAGGAATATACATCTTGGAAACATGTCTGTGATCACAATAATATTAACTATTTTATTTCAAAGACAGTAATTTTTTTGTGAAATCCATTTCTATGAAATTAAATATTCTTTGTCAAATTTCTCCTTGAATTTCTTGACACTTATTATAACCATAAAACTTTAAGGTGGAAATCAACAGCAATTAAGTTAACCAAAGTGTGTAAATGTGACTGAATATAGTTTTTTTAAGTTTTTTTTTTTAAATAAATGAACTAACTGCTAGAGCGTTTTCGTGCATCGTACATTTGAAATGTTGCCTGGGATCAATGTCCTTAGTCTTTTAGGCTTACTAGATCAATTTCAAAGGGAAAAAAAAATTTGCAAAAGCAAATAATCAAAACGCTAGCTAGTGATCAATTAGTAGCATGGCACAGTATATTGATCAGAAATATAATTACAAATTTTAAGCCAGAAATTAGTTTTTCATCTTTTTATTATAAAAGTATTAAAAGATAATTTTTAAATGTTCTAAGCCTCTATGCTTATTTCGAAAAAGAAAAAACTTTAAATGATTACTGACTAAGCTTGAAGTACTGTGATAACTTGTGTTTTTTTCTTTGTTTTTTTTCCGAGACAGAGTCTCACTATGTCGCCCTTGGTAGAGTACTGTAGCATAACAGCTCACAGCAACCTCCAACTCTTGGACTTAAGTGATTCTCTTGCCTCAGCCTCCCAAGTAACTGGGACTACAGGCACCTGCCACAATGCCTGGCTATTTTTTTGTTATAGTTGTCATTGTTGTTGATGAGGCCCTGACCAGGTTCAAACCTGTGAGCCCCAGTCACCCTGCCCATTGAGCTACAGGCACTGAGCCATGATTACTTGTTGCAACCAAAATGTTTTACTTTATCTAGGACTTTTGAGTAGCATAACCAGGGAAAAATATGTTGGAATTCATATGTACTAAGTATGAAACAATCTGAGTAGTTCATGGTAATTTCTGAGTAAAAGCATGGCTGTGAAAGAATCAAGGCATAAATGTTCATATTTTTTTTTATTTCAGTGGAACAAAGCTTGATGTTAAATATTTGTGAATGATTTTTTTCCATTTAAAAAGTTTGTGCAATTATATAATATAAGAAAACATCATAAAGTACCCCATGGGTATCTACCTATTGCGAGTGGCTAAGTTATTCGAGTATTGTACTTTATTTTTTATGTTGTAGAGTTGGTGTTTCTGTTCCACCCTATTTAAAAAGTTTGTTATATTATGTGATATCAGGAAATATCTATGAAGTAACTTACTACCATAATGCTAAACTTGTCCACATACTGTGCCTTCTTTTTATCATTTTAGGTCTCACGAGTTACGATCCAAGATTCTTTCATTGCAGTTACTTCTGTCCATTCTGCAGAATGCAGGGCCTGTTTTCAGGACAAATGAGATGTTTATTAATGCTATTAAGCAGTATCTTTGTGTTGCACTCTCAAAAAATGGAGTCTCTTCTGTTCCAGAGGTTTTTGAGCTTTCTCTTTCTATATTTCTTACTCTGTTGTCAAACTTCAAGACACATCTGAAGATGCAAATTGAGGTATGTTTTGCATTTAGGTATTAAAATGGATTGTTATACCAGAAGGTTTCCTAGCATGTATAATTCTAGAAGTTCTACAAAATAATACTTATATATTGTCATGTACTTTCCTTTTTTTTTTGTTTTTTTCACCTATTCAACTATCATGTGCCTACAAAGTACTAGGTACTGGGTAAGTGTAGAAAGCAAAATGAAGTAAGACCTAGACCCTGTCTCAAGGAACTTGTACTAGTTGAATGAATGGTTCTAGCTCTCTTAAATTTACCTGGTTCTCAACAATAGTCTTGCCTTTGTGTATATAGTATGTTAGAATGAATATTGTTATCTTAAAAGAAAGCTCCAAATAAATGCTGTATCTACATGGTTTTAAACCATTTAAGTATTAGGTACTTTAAAAGATTATGGAAGGGTATTATATTTTGGGGGGGGGGGGGTTATAATTTAGGACATTAGAAAAAAATTAATTTTTGCTTTATACTTTTTTTCCCCCTTTTGAAATAGAGTCTCACTCTGTTGCTCCAGGCTAGAATGCTATAGAGACAGCCTAGCTCACAGCAATCTCAAAACTCCTAGGTCTAAATTATTCTCCTGTTTCAGCCTCCTGGACAGCTGGGACTACAGGTGCTTGCCACTATACTAGGCCAATTTTTCTGTTTTTAGTAGAGATGGGATCTCGCTCTTGCTCAGCTGGTCTCGTCTCAAGCATTCCTCCAGCCTCAGCCTCCTAGAGTTCTAGGATTATAGGCATGAGCAAGCATGCCTGGACTTCAGGCATGGTATCTTGTATTACAATGTAGGCTTCACTTTTTTTCCTAATATATACATTATATTCTTAAAGTTTTTTTCCCCAAGATCTTTGGAAACAGAATAACAGTTATGTGATTCTAAGGTATTTTTCAGAATCATTAAACTATGTCTGCATGTATTATGCAGGTGAAGCAATTTCTGATTTTTTGTTTTCATCGTCAGATAATTCAGTACTTAGAAATAGTAATTTATGTTTTACTGATTTAATGGATGCCTTTTTCCAGTTTGTCATTTGTTAAAATATTATTTTGGTTGTGACATTGTTTATTTAGAAATACTCATTTTTATGTTGGTCAGTTTTCACTTTCATATTATGTTTGATGTGATATATAAGTTATATCTTAATTTTTGTTAAGTTTATATTTAATCCTAACTAAAGACTAATAGTTCATTAGCCTAGTAGAAAGGACAAATTATTTTTGCAGAATTTTGAGATGGTTAAAATAATCATCTTTTATTGTTAATGTTCTGTAATATCTATCAAAATTTATTTAGAACATTGTTATGACAATGAAACAATAGGGAGGTCTTGGTATTTTAAGTGAAAAGGTTTAAAATTTGGGCTATATTCTTGACAGGAATTGAATTTTGGTGCCTATATGATGTCAGGTTTTAGGAGTTTGCTGTATGTCTGTTAAAATAATGCAAGGTATTTAACTAGGAAGAGTTGCTATTTTTAGATTTTTTTTTCCTATTCAGGAACTACAGATAAAAGAGATTTTTAAAAATCTTACGGAACTTTTGCTTTTGTTAAAAACCAGAAGTCTGGCTTGACGCCTGTGGCTCAAGCAGCTAAGGTGCCAGCCACATACACCTGAGCTGGCAGGTTCAAATCCAGCCTAGGCCCACCAAACAACAGTGACGGTGGCAACCAAAAAATAGCCGGGTGCTGTGGCAGGCACCTGTACTTCCAGCTACTTGGGAGGCAGAGGCAGGAGAATCACTTGAGCTCAGGAGTTGGAGGTTGCTGTGAGCTGTGATGCCACAGCACTACGCAGGGTGACAGCTTGAGGCTCTGTCTCAAAACAAACAAAGAAACAGAAAAAAAACCGTAAGTCTTTCATTTGATGATGAGGTATTTAAGTTGGCATTAGAGAATTTTGGAATTCTGTGTAGTCAGTTACATATTTTTGGACATTTGAAACTCTACTTCTTTAGGGACTATTTAGTAGACTGTGTGAAATATAAATTGTTACAGAACTAGATAACAAAAATGACTTAAGTTGCAATTACTATTTTTGTAGAGTAAATCTGACTTATACTATAATACACTATAAAAATGAATTTGAAAGGAAATATTCTTAAGAAATTTCCTGTTAGCTCATAGATGGTAGATTCTTACGGCAAAATTGTTGTCATATTATTCTGTTTTTAAAAGATCAAGGCTGTATGCAGTGGCTTATGCCTGTAATCCCAGCACTCAGGGAGGCCGAGGTGGGTGGATTGCTTGAGCTCAGGAGTTCAACACTAGCCTGAGCAAGAGTGAGATCCTATCTCTACGAAAAATAGTAAAACTGAGGCAAGAGAATTGCTCGAGTCCAGGAGTTTGAGGTCACTGAACCATAATGCCATGGTACTCTACCCAGGGCAACAGAGTGAGACTGTCTCAAAAAAAAAGAAGCAGAAAACAAAAATAAAATAAAAAATAAAAGATCAAATTTATTTCACTTGCTATTATCCCTTAAGGGGAGGTAATGAGGCTAAAATGAGATAAATATAGCTATGCTTTTGAAAATATTAAACATGAGGTCTGTTCTACTTGCAACATATGAAAACCTAAATTTTCAGAACAAAATTAACATGCCTTTTTTTTTTAAAGAGACAAGAGTGTCACTCTGTTGCCCCTGGTAGAGTGCTGTGGTGTCACAGCTCACGGCATCCTCCAGCTCTTGGGCTTAGGTGATTCTCTTGCCTCAACCTCCCGGGTAGCTGGGACTACAGGTGCCTGCCACAACGCCTGGCTATTTTTTGTTGCAGTTTGGCCAGGGCTGGGTTCAAAGGCCAGTGCCCTACTCCCTGAGCCACAGGTGCCACCCCAAAATTAGCAAATTAACGTTCTTACATGAAAATGCATTTTATGAGACTATTCACTTTGGAATTTCTATCATGTAATTTTGTTTTCGTGGTCATTAAATTATACATCTACTGCAGAAAATACATCTTACACACATCTTTTCGAGAGAACATCTATTGTGTGAAGATACATTCATTAATTTGAATACAGTTTAAAAAAATCTATTATGTGAAGACAGTATGCTTTAAAGCTTTATTCTACATGTATAGATTGTTTATGCTCATTAAATCATGAAAAGTTTGATTTTTTTTTTAGAGCTCCTTTTGATAGGTATGGTATCTTATAATAGGCTTTACTTATTAGTGCAATTTGATAAATCAGAGAGAGTAGCTAAAGTTTTTATTTTCTTCTTTAAATCTGTGTTATTTATTTATTTTGTAAATCAGAGAATCCCACATTTTCTTTCTTTCTTTTCTTTTTTTAATTAAATCATAGCTGTGTACATTGATATGATCATGGAGCATCATAAACTACCACATTTTCTTGATTTATGCCATCAGTAGTCTCTGATATTTTCCTTGTAGACTTACGCCAAAAAAAATACCTAACAATTCCATCTATTAAGCAGTTAGGGCCAAACAACTTAATATTTGTCTTAACAACCTAGTATCCATTTAAGAAAATAGTGCATCTAAATTGAAAGGAAAAAAATCATATTTTTGTTTCATTCCTTTTTTTATTTTTTAAATTTTTTTTATTAAATCATAGCTGCGTACATTGATATGAGCATGGGGCATCATACACTAGCTTCACAGGCCGTTAGACACATTTTCATCACAATAGATAACATAGCCTTCCTGGGATTTTCCCAGTTACCGTGCCAAGACATTTACATTCCACATTTACTAAGCTTCACATATACCCTTGTAAGATGCCCTGCAGGTGTAATTCCACCAGTACCCCTCCCTCCAACCACCGCCCCCCGCCCACCACACCCCTTCCCCCATTACCCGATTCGTAGGGTTTAAAGTGGTTATATGCTTAATGTTAAATCCCAAAAATAGTTTCATAGTAGAGCTGAGTACATTGGGTACTTTTTCTTCCATTCTTGAGATACTTTACTAAGAAGAATATGTTCCAGCTCTGGGAGGACTTTTGAACTCTGCTTGTTTGTTTATGGGGTACTCCAAGCCATTCTCATG
>CAUYPK010071555.1:0-15179 GCA_963574355.1 Loris lydekkerianus | reverse complement strand
GCTCCCGGCCAAAATGAATTTCGGCTCTTTGCCTCTTATTATTTTGTATACTGTGGCTCTTTGCCAAGTTTGGATTTTGTTATGCTGCTTCTGAGGAGGGACCTCTGAGGAGCGATCTCCGAGCGCGTAGTCGAACTTGTTCTCCATCCCTGGACTAGAGGGAGCTTTTGCCTGTGGAGGATGAGCTGGTTTATGCACAGACTTCTCACGCTATTTGGAAGCATTATCCATTTCAAAGTTTGGTCCTTAGTTTAGAAATTAAAATGTTAAATATACCCAAAGTTGGTTGAGTCCCAAACTCAAGATATTAATTTATTCATTCTTTCAGTAAAGAATTAATGTTCATTATGTGTCAATCTTGGTCCAGGGATATAATGGTGAATAAAACGTACAGTTGGTCCTCCCTAGTGGAGAGTTTTGCATCCTCAGATTCAAAAATATTTGACAAACTAAAAAAAACCCCAAACAATACAAAATACAACACAGCAATAAAAATACAAATAAAAAATATAGTAAAACAAACATTTACATAGTGTTGAGTATGATAAGTAATCTGGAGATGATTTAAAGTGCATAGAAGGATGCGCATAGGTCATATGCAAATAGTACATTATTTTATAAAAGGGACTTGAACATCTGTGGATTTTGGCATTGAGGGAAATACTGGAACCAATCCTCCATGAACATGGAAAGATGACTGGCACATACTGAGAGGTTTAGGGATAGAATCCAAGCAAGAGTCCACAAGAAGGGGAGGAGCACAGTCCAGAGATTAAGGATAGGCTTTATTTTAAAGAAGCAGAATGGACTCTGACCAGGAGTCATCCCCCCCACCCCCCCACCCCCCACACACACAGTTTCAAGGGACTTTTATTAGTGTAGTTGAAATTCGGGAGAGAGGTCATGAGAGGTGAGAAAGTTGTCTTTTTCTTACAGAGTAAGTGATGCTGTGTCCATGACTGATTTTAGAATTACTGCCTTGCCCCCAAAAGTGTCAATCTTCCACCAGGGACTTATCTCTAGTGCCAGCCAGGACCAGGGTAGGAGATTCTGATGTTTCCCCAGAACACTGCCTTGAAGCATTCCAGGAGGGAAGGGAGTGGGTTGCTGTGGCAGGAGACCATGCCATTTGGTCTCTGACCTGCTTTCTATCACTAGCTGTCCTCCCAGGATGGCTGGACTCTTATCAGGGTCATAAGGATTTATAGGAGTGTGGGAAGTGGCAATTGCTATGATCCTGCAATTTGGTTTCTGGCCTGTTTTTCTTTCACTACCTGTCTCCCAAATGTCTGTACTCTTGTCATGGTCATAAGGATTTCTTCCTCACCCCTAGCCTTATTGCTGTATATGAAGTATATTTAGTGACACCTACTTTTACATTTGATAGCTTATAGTGAGAAAGATTACTATTAATGAGCATGCCACAGCAACCTCAGTGTACTCTGAGAGCACAGTACTGTCTCTTGATCAAGTCAAAGAGAAACATCTTTCCTTCATACTTTCTTGATTCGTTGAGCCTTTTTTGCTCTTCAGCTTCTCTTTTATAAGTGCCCTACAGACCAGCTCAGGACCGTTAAAAACACCCCTTCTGTAGAGAGAATGAAATATCATTTTATCTCTGCCATTTAGTTACAGTAACATTTCTTTCCTTTTTTTTTTTTTTTTTTTTTTTTTGCAGTTTTGGCCGGGGCCGGGCTTGAACCCACCACCCCTGGTATATGGGGCCAGCATCCTACTCCTTGAGCCACAGGCACTGCCCATACAATTACATTTCGATCATGCTTTTTTCAGATTATTTCTTATTGATCTTGATTGAATTCGGTTTGTTTCTAATCTTTTTCTCTTGATATTTAAGACTTGCAAAAATACAGCAAGAAAAGTGACCTCAACTAGCACAGGAAAACTCACTGTCCAGCTAGAGAAAAAAATGATTGCTAATGTGTTTAAATCATCAGTTTACTTGCCTTCCTACCTTTCCCTCTTGAATTAAGCCCTACTCTGAATTTGATGTTCAATAATTTCATAATGTATTTGTATAATTTTATAATATACATATGTATCCTTGAGCAACATACAGAGTTGTTTTGCATGGTTTTTACTTGATATGAGGGGTACCATACTCATTTCATAAGAGCTTTTCTTTTTTGAAACAGACCCACACCCTGTCACCCTAGAGTACAATGGCCTCATCATAGCGCATAGCAACCTCAAAATCTTGAGCTCAACCCATCTTCTTGCCTCAGCCTCTCCAGTAGCTGGGACTAAGGCCCCTTATCCCCCGCCTAGTTTTTCTATTTTAGTAGAGTCAGGGTCTCATTCAGGCTGATCTCTGAACTCCTGAGCTCAAGAAATCCATTCATCTTGGCCTCCCAGAGTGCTAGGATTATAGGCATGAGTCACTATGCCTATGAGCCACCATGCCCAGGCTAAAATTTTGGTTTTTAACAGTTTTTAATTATGATTAACAGCTTCATCACAGGGAACTTTCCCTCTTTTTCTATGATTTGGAAGACTTTCTTTTTTAGACAGAGTCTCATTATGTTATCCTCAGTAGAGTGCTATGGCATCACAGCTCACAGAAACCTCCAACTCTTGGGCTTAAGCAAGTCTCTTGCCTCAGCCTCCCAAGTAGCTAGAACTACAGGTGTCCACCACAATGCCTGGCTATTTTTCGGTTGCTATTGTCATTGTTGTTTGGCAGGCCCGGGCTGAGTTCAAGCCTGCCAGCTCCGGTGTATGGGGCTGGTGCTCTAGCTGCTGAGCTACAGGTGTGGAGCCTATTTGGAAGACTTTCTATGATTGCAAATGATCTCTTCCTTAAAGCTGTAATTCATATTTATTTATTTATTTTGAGACAGAGCCTCACTTTGTCACCCCTGGTAGAGTGCCATGGCGTCACAACTCACAGCAACCTCCAACTCTTGGGCTTAAGTGATTCTCTTGCCTCAGCCTTCCAAGTAGCTGGGACTATCCAACACCCAGGTATTTTTGGTTGCTTAGCTGGCCCAGGCTGGGTTCGAACCCACCATCCTCAGTGGATGTGGCTGGCCCTGTAACCACTGTGCTACAGGTGCTAAGCCGCATATGAAAAATCTTAAGGGTCTGATATTTTTCTAATGGGATATGTGAAACTTATAATTGAATTACTTTCAGGGGATAGAACTATTTAGGCTTTTTATTTCTTCTTGTGTCAGTTTTAGTAAGCTATATTTTTCTAAAAACTTGACCTGTTGATCTAAATTTTCAAATCTGTTGGCATAAAGTTATTTGTATAATTATTTAATCATTGTTTAAATATTTCCCAAATGTACTATTACATTACTTTTATATGTGGCTTTCCACAGAGGTCTGTAATTTTATTAGTCTTTTCATATAACCAACTTTCAGCTCTATAGTCTTTTCCTTTTTAGAAACACATCTCATCATGTTGCTCAGGTTCACCTTGAACTCCTGGCCTCAGGGAACCCTCTTCTTAGGCCTCCCAGAGTGCTGGTATTACAGATGCAAGCCACTTCACCAACTATAAATCCTCTGTATCAGTGATTTTCAACTGGTGTACCATGAGAATCTTAGGTGTGCTACAGAAAATTTAAAATCACTAATTTATTTTCAAAAGCACAGTTAAGTATTTTTTCACTCGTTTTTTGGTTGGTTTGTTTGTTTTTTGTTTTGTTTTTTTGATCAACATAATTTAAGTGAGCCGTAGAAGTTTAACTATAGGGTCAAGTGTGCCATGAGATAAAAAAGTTTGAAAAACACTGCTGTATATTGTATCTTTGCTTTCTAGTTCATTATTTTCTGCCTTTATATTATTCTACTTTTGTTTATTCAATTGTTCTTCCTTTACCTTCTTAAACTTATTAATATTAAGCCTTTATTATTTCCTAATATAAACATTAAAAACTAAAAAAATTCTGTACATGCTGCTTGAGATGCATCCCAGAAGTTCTGATTTTCTTTCCTTTTTTTTTTTTTTTTTTTGAGACAGAGTCTCACTATGTTGCCCTCATAGAGTGCCATGGTGTTACAGCTCACAGCAACCTCAAACTCTTGGACTTGAGCTATTCTCTTGCCTCAGCCTTCCAGTAACTGGGACTACAGGCACCCACTACAACACCCAGCTATTTTTTGGTTGTAGTTGTCATTGTTATTTGGAAGACCTGGGCTGGATTTGAACCTACCAGCTCTGGTGTATGTGGCTTGTGCTCTAGCCACCGAGCCAGAAGTTCTGATATTTAATATGTTCATTAGCTGGCTTGGCTCCCAGAGCACAGTGGTTACGGCGCCAGCCACATACAGCAAGGCTGGCAGGTTCGAACCTGGCCCTGGCCAGCTGGACAATGACACTGCAACAAAAATTAGCTGGGCATTGTGGCAGGTGCCTGTAGTCCCAGCTACTGGAAAGCTGAGGCAAGAAAATCGCTTAGGCCCAAGAATTTGAGGTTGCTGTAAGCGTGACACCATAGCACTCTACCAAGAGCAACCTAGTAAGACTCTGTCTCAAAAAAAAAATGTGTTCATTATCATTCAATTTAGATATTCTTAATGTTGGTCCAAATTTCTGCTCCTTCCCATGAGTTATTTAATGGTGGACTTTTAAATTTTGAAATAAATTTTAAGTTATCTTTTTATTAATTTTTAACTTAATTGCTTTAAAGTCAGAGGTTATGAGTGGTAGAGTATTCTTACTAATAGGCATTTTTTCCCCTCCCTTCTAACTCAACATGCCCTTTCCTTGAAATAAACCTTCTTAATTCTCTTCCTCTAGAATGAGAGAGATATTTTCAGAAAATTTCTTTTTTTTTGAGACAGAGCCTCAAGCTGTCACCCTGGGTAGAGTGCTGTGGTATCACAGCTCACAACAACCTCCAACTCCTAGGCTCAAGCGATTCTCCTGCCTCCGTCTTCCAAGTAGTTGGGACTACAGGTGCCTGCCACAACGCCCAGCTATTTTTTGGTTGCAACCATCATTGTTGTTTGGTGGGCCCGGGCTGGATTCGAACCTGCCAGCTCAGGTGTATGTGGCTGGCACCTTAGCTGCTTGAGCCACAGGCACCAAGCCAAGGAAATTCTTATCTTCCTCTTACCCATGGCCAGTAGTGCAACTGACATGCAATACATACCTGAATCCTAGAGTGAGTGGAGCATGGGATTAAACTGAAACTCATGCCATACGTGTAATTTTTAGCCCACTATACAATGCATGTAGTACTAGTAGACAGTCTTTACTGAAGGCTCACCATGTGCTGGGCATCATACTAAGAATCTCATCTAGTCACTACAACACAATTGTTATCCACATTTTGTGGAAAAGGAAATTAAGATGCTGAGAAACTGAGCAACTTTTCCCAAGGCACAGTGCTTCAAGTGGTGAAACTGAGAGAAGAGCCCAGTGTTTGTCTGACCCAGGGTCCATGCTATGTATCTAAGCACTCAAATGAGGTCTGTTGAACAAAGAATTCCCCCTTTAAAGTAGTTCATGATCAAAATAGAATTTCTTGACCCTGGGTGATCTATTCACATACGATATTTATTTTCACTTGTTTTTGTAGTTTCTGGCTGGGGCTGGGCTTGAACCCACCACCTCCGGCATAGGGGGCCTGCACCCTACTCCTTTGAGCCACCCTATTTTCACTTTCTAAAATTATCATTTTATATCATATACTCAACACTTGTTGAAAACCTTCAGAAATTGGCCAGTGTGGTGGCTTATGCCTGTTATCCTAGCACTCTGGGAAGCCAATGTGGTGGCTGGGGTGAGGGGTGGGGCGGGAGATTGCCTGAATTCACAGGTTCGAGACCAGCCTGAGCAAGAGGGAGACCCAGCCTCTAAAAGTAGCCAGACATTGTGGCAGGTGCCTGTAGTCCTAGTTACTTGGGAGGCTGAGGCAAGAGGATCACTTGAGCCCAAGAGCTTGAGGTTGCTGTAAGCTGTGACACCACTGCATTCTACTAAGGATGACACAGTGAAATTCTATCTCAAAAAAAGAAAAAGAAAACCTTTGGACTATTTTCAAGTTGTCTATGAAACAACAATGTGAAGAATTACAAGGCTGATAAAGTCTTATTAAAGGGACTACCCACTCTTTAATGTCAGCTATTTTGGTGTTAGGTATCTTTCTGACAAATCAATATAGACAGACACCTTGTAACAACATCCTTGTTCTTAATGCTTCCTATTGCTGGGTAAGCTCAGGAAATTGTGAAAATTACTTAAGATAATTTGCAATGTTCCTCAAAAGTCTTTTTTGTTGTTTCCTGTTACATAACTCTGCTTTTTTCCTCACAATAAATCTTGTTTTACATAATTAATTGCATATGTATTTGAAACTTTTATTGAACTTTTATGTTCATAGATATAAAAATAAAATGAGAAAAAAATACATACTATAGACTATGCTTCAGTATTTTTTTTTTTTTTCTTTTTTGAGACAGAGTCTCACTCTGTCACCTTAGGTAGAGTGCTATGACATGATAGCTCACAGCAACCTCAAACTCTTGGGCTCAAAGCGATTCTCTTACCTCAGCCTCCTGAGTAGCTGGGACTAGGCACCCACCACAATGCCTGGCTATTTTTTAGAGACAGGGTCTTGATCTTGCTTAGACTGGCCTAGAAGTCCTAAGCTCAAGCAGTCCTCCTGCCTCAGCCTCCCACAGTGCTAGGATTACAGGTGTGAGCCACTGTGTCTGGGCTTCAGTATTCATTTTTAAAAGTCTGTACGGGTTCTCTTTTTGTGTGTTTTATTCTCGAATTTAATGACAGTGAGCGATATTTGAAACTATCTTTTGCTATTAAGATAGTTTGTAACTTAAAATGAAAACAAAAGTTATGATATGTATAAGTTAAAATAATAGAGCTGATAATAATTAATCATCTACTTTTTTAATGTAGTAAAATATACATTACATAAAACTTACCATTTTAACCATTTTTAAGTGTAAAATGTAGTGATATTAGGCATACTCTATGTTGCACAACCATCACCACCATCCATTTCCAGAACTCTTTCATCATCATTTATTATTAGAATACTATTTTGGTGAGCTGAGGAGAAATTGTCAGTGACTTTCACTTGAGCCATATTATTATATTAGCTGTCAGGCCATTAATCAAAGCACAATTCTTTTTTGAGACAGTCTCACTTTGTCACCCTTGGTAAAGTGCCATGGTGTCACAGCTCACAGCAACCTCAGCCTCTTAGGCTCAAGTGATTCTCTTGCCTCAGCCTCCCAAGTAGCTGGGGCTACAGGTACCCGCCACAACGCCTGGCTATTTTTAGAGACAGGGTCTCACTCTTGTTTAGGCTGGTCTCAAACTCCTGAGCTCAAGTGATCCACCCTCCTGGGCCTCCCAGAGGGCTAGGATTATAGGTGCGAGCCACCATGCCTGGCACAAGGCACGATTCTAAATATATCTTCTCTGACCACACTCTTTCCTAAGACAGGAAAGTAACCACTTTATGGCTCCATCAAGCCATTGGACCCCCTGAAGAATGGACTCTGGTCAAGGTTCTATCACCTGACCTCTGTAAACTCTCATTCTGACTGCTAGCCCATGGTGAATTTGTTTGTTTTTATTTTGTTTTGCTTAATCTTATTTAATTTATTTTGTGTCTCTGTGGATTAGCTTCAGTTCAGAGATAATACCAATTAACCTCCCCAAAAGGTATTTCCTTTTCTCCAGTTTATAGTAACACTAGTAAATGACCCTACTTGTCTCTGGAGGAAGTTTTACTGAAGATTCACAAAATACACCTGTGATCACTTGGCATCATCCCCTGGGGTTCCCAGTCTGTGAATTAGCTTAGTTCTAGAAACTGGATAAGAGGCTGTGAATTCCCACTACAGCAGCTTCAATTATGTTTCTTCCCACTAAACTTAGAAACATTGTAAAACACCTTAATTCCTAATGTTCTGCAGCCAATTACACATTTTCACACATTCCTATAGGTCATACATGCTGATCATACACAACTCATCCTGGTGAGTTACCCTGATAATTGTATTAACCTGTATTATGGAATTTGTGTCCACCCCCAAAATTGGTAGGCTGAAACCCTAACCCCTAATGTGATAGTATTAGGAGGGAGGGCTTTGGGGAAATTGAAGGGGCACAGTCCACTGCACCCTTGTAAGGTGAATCAGTCTCATTTGTGCTCCTTGTGGCCCCGAGGCTCTGAGAAGGAACAGTTCCAGTACTTGGGCTGCAGTTATGCCTTAAAGGAAAAAAAATGCTGGAGACCCTTGCCAAGTCGTAGCTGGAGACAGATCATTTGCCTGGGGCAATGGACTGTTGCACTTAATCCCCTACCTCTATTTACACAAAAACTTTCAGTTAGTCATATAAGGAAGTAGGTAAACAGAACAGACAACCCAGCCCTTTGTGGTTCATCTTCATTGTTGTTTATCTCCAAACAAGATATTCTTGGTTTAGAAAGGTGTGTATGTACTTTGCTGTATTAATGCTGATAAGTAATCTTTACCTTTTGTCTTCCTTGTTCTTGGATTATTTTTATCTGATGATTTTGGGTATATAAGAAAGTGAATAAAGACGGCTGGCTGCTGCTGTGCCCGAGTGAGCACCAGCCATCCCTTAATAAATCATTCATTTCATCTGCAGTACTTGCCTCTGTGTCTCTGACTAGGCCAGTGGGCAGCAACAGGAAATAAATATTAATTAATTAATGACTGTCTTTATAAGAAGGAAAAGAGAACAGAGCTCACTCTCTCAGCCATGTGAGGATACAGCCAGCTGTGAACCAAGAAGTGGGCCCTCTCTAGGAACTCAACCATGCTGCCACCTTAATCCCCGGACTGCCGGTCTCCAGAACTTAAGAAGTGAATGTTGTTGCTGAAGTCACTCAGTCTATGTTATCTTGTTATAACAGCCCAAACTGATCAAGACACATTCTCAGGGAGGCCTGGAGGAGTGCCACTGGCCTCTACCACTTCTGAGTCCTTTTATACCACCTGAGATTAGGGAACTCAATTCCATGGTAATATCCTTCCTTTCCAGCTGTCAGAGAACAAGAGAGTTTATCAGGATGCTAGAAATCTCCTTACTAATGCATTTTGTAATGCCTTTGTGTAGGAATTGTTCTCTAGGCTCTCCTCGGGAAGTGTAGTTAGGAGTGGCTGATCCTAATAGATTCATACCAACGTTCTTATTTCCTTGAACCTTTAGGAGTTCCTCCAGTATCTTAGAGGATATTGGAGTGCTCCAGTATCTTAGAATGTTTTCTTATTTGAGATTAGGTCTTTACAGAGACAATCAAGTCAAAATGAGGTCATTAGGTTGGGCATTAATCTAATATGACTTTTATCCTTATGTAAACTCCTTCCTCTACACTGTGCCACATGTTCAGCCATCTCAAGTTGATGGGCAGTTGATGGCTGCCATTATTATCCTAAGTAACCATTAGACACAGGTGGTGCTGGACAGGCCCTGGGAGGACTGGGAGGGCCCATGTGCTGCCGTCTGGGGTTGTTTATTCACATACAAGTCCTCTGTCATAGATGAAGTCTGGAGACCTGACACTCCAAGGCCCATGGTGCCAGTCAAGGACCACATGCACTCCATAGTAAAGTATCGACCAGCTATAAATGTAGTCTAGAGTAAGAATGCTTTAAAGATGTCACCACTTTGAAATTAGGGGAATATTTTGAAACCCTGTAACCTATAGAGGGATCTGTTTAATGTATACTGTGATGATTGATAACATTGCTAATGTTTGCTATTGCTATGAAAGTATAGAAATAACAAAGGGAAATAGGCGGGCAGAGCAGTGCTCTGAGGAGATATTCTTGCTGCTCTCTGAAATTGCTAGCATTTCTCTAAATAGAGTGAAACTGTTGATCTCTCAACCACTTCCCCTTTAATTGGCTTTGGTGACAGGAAGCGGACTTCTTAGTCTGGCAATGTAATGAATTGGGCCCTGATTCTATTAGCTAATGCAGTCGGGCATTCATACTTTTTCCAGCCACTTGAAAAAACATCACATTCTGATTCCCAGGGGAGTTGAGGGCCAACTGATAACTGCAGCCCAACCCTATTTTGTATTTAACACTTATCGTCATTGGTCTAACACATTGGAATCCAATCCCATATGTGTTCCCCAGATCCCTGCCAATACAATTTGCTGAGATCCTGCAACTTTTTTCATGCATAGACTGTCCCTTCCTGAGTAATGTCTTGTAGTTCCCTATTTGGGTTACTGTTTTGGATTGAATTATGCCTCCCCCAAATTTCATAAATTGCTGTCCTAAGTGCTCTAATATCTTAGAATGTGTTCTTATTTGAGATTAGGTCTTTACAGAGACAATCAAGTCAAAATGAGGTCATTAGGTTGGGCATTAATCCAATATGATTTTTATCCTTATGTAAAGGAAAAATTTGGCCAGGTGCAGTGGCTCCCACCTGTAATCTTAGCACTCTGGGAGGCCGAGGTGGGTAGATCCCTAGAGTTCAGGAGTTCAAGACTAGCCTGAGTAAAGTGAGACCCTGTTTCTACTAAAAATAGAAAAAATTAGCCGAGTGTGGTGGGAAGTGTCTGTAGTGACAGCCACTTGGGAGGCTGAGGCAGGAGTATTGCTTGTCCTAGAAGTTTGAGGTTGTCATGAGCAAGGCTGATGCCAAGGCACTCTAGCCTGAGCAACAAAGTAAGACTCTGTTTCAATAATAAGTAAACAACGCTGGGTATGGTGGTTCACACCTGTAACCCTAGCACTCTGGAAGGCTGAGGCTAGTGGATTGCGTGAATTCACAAGTTCAAGACCACCCTGAGCAAGAGCAAGATCCCTTTTTTTTTTTTTTTTTTTTGAGACACAGCCGCAAGCTGTCGCCCTGGGTAGAGTGCCATGGCATCACATCTCGTAGCACCCTCAAAATCCTGGGCTCAAGTGATTCTCCTGCCTCCACCTCCCAAGTAGCTGGGACTACAGATGCCTGCCACAACGCATGGCTATTTTTTGGTTGCAGCTGTCATTGTTGTTTGGCAGGTCCAGGCTGGATTCGAACCTTTCAGCTCAGGTGTATGTGGCTGGCACTTTAGCCACTTGAGCCACAGGCGCTGAGCCAAGACCCTGTCTTTAAAAAATAGCCAGGCATTGTCACAGGTACCTGTAGTCTTAGCTACTTGGGAGGCTGAGGCAAGAGGATCGCTTGAACCTAAAAGTTTGAGGTTGCTGTGAGCAGTGACCCCACAGGACTCTACTGAGGGCGACAAAATAAGATTCTGTCTCAAAAAAAAAAAAAAAAAAAAAGAAAAGAAAGAAAAGAAAAGAAAAAGAAATTGAGGCTGAGTATAGTGACTCGTACCTGTAATCCTCTCACTCTGAGAGGCTGAGGCAGGACGATCACTTGAGCTCAAGAGTTGAAGGTTGCTGTGAGCTATGATAACACCAGGGCACTCTACTCAGGGTGACAGAGTGAGACTCTGTCCACAAAAAAAGAAGAATGAGAGAGGGAGAGAGAGAGAAGAAGGAGGAGGAGGAGGAGAAGGAAGAGGAAGGAAGGAAGGAAGGAAGGAAGGAAGGAAACAATATAGAGAATGAGAGAAAATATTTGCAAATCGTATTTGCTCAGGGACTAATATCTACATTATACAAAGAACTCTTGGCAGTTTGAATCTCAGCATGAGTTAGCAGTAGGTGGTAGGATCTGGCTGTGTGTCTGATTAGCCCTTTCCCTGCCTCACTTATTTGAGCATTGACTGAATTCAAAATGGCTGGCAGTAAGGCCAGGAAGGACACTGGAAAGGCCCAGACAAAGATGGTTTCCCGCTTATAGAGAAAGCTGGTTTGCAGTTCCCAGTGGGTTATACTCATGACACCTGAAATCCAGGACAACTAGTCACAAACATGTGGGCTCGACTGTGACTGTGTACAGCACGGCCGTCCTGGAGTACCTCACCTCACAGGGGGTAATGCATCAAAAGACCAAAAAGTAAAGTGTTTTACCTCTTGTCACTTGCATCTTAAAGAATTGGATTCTCTCTAATCTGATGTGGAAGAAAGTTCAAAGGAAAGCTGTCTGAAGGATGCCTGGATGCCTTGTTACCTCAGGACTCTGAATTAATCGCTGTCTAGTGTTGGGGATTCCAGCACCTCTGTGAAAAATGCAATGTTCCTTTTTGTAATTCTATTTGAGCAATTTGGAAGTTTAATTAGCTTTCCAATCAACCACATTTCTGCATTCAAGTCTTAGCCATATTTTAGTGTTCCTGTGGATTCAAAGAAGTTACTGATTCTTAAGTATTGTATTTTGATTGATTGGATTGTTTCTAAAAAATAGTTGGGATTTAAATGTGATGTGAAAGTTATAGTAATAAACATTTGGTTTTGTACAGACATTATTTCCAGTCTGGTGGATAAGCTCAATAAAGATCATATCCCCCCTCCCCCCAAAAAGAACTCTTTCAACAAAACAATTTAAAAATCCAATTTTTAAATGAACAGAGGATTTGAATAGACATTTCTGCAAAGAAGACTTATATGTGTACTATAATATGCACTATGAAAAGATGACCAGCATCATTAATCATCAGAGGAATGCAAATCAAAACCTCAGTGGGATAACACTCCATGCTTATTATGATGGCTAGGATCAAAAAGATAGACAACAAATGTGGTGAAGGTACCGGGAAACTAGAACTTGATACTTTGCTGTTGAGAATTTAGAATGGGACATCTGCTTTGGATAACAGTCTGGCAGTTCTTCAAAGGGTTAAACAATAGTTACCATATGACCCAGCGATTCCGTTTTTAGATATGTACCCAAAAGTAATGAAAACATTCATGCAAAAACTTGTACACAAAGCTCATAGCAGCATTGACCATAATAGACAAAAAGTGGAAACAACCCCATATGTTCTTAATGCAATGTCCTAACTTTTGCTGTCCATTGGTATTTTACTCAATATGAGTAAAATATTCATTTTTTATTCAAAGTGCTGAATATTCAAGGAGGTTTTCTTTGCACATCTATTTATGCATCCAAAGCATCCAAGTTCCTCCTCATCAAATTAGGGTGACCATACATGTCTACAGCGGTTGGATAGAGGATTGTCCTCAGTTTAAGTGTTTGTCTGGGGTCAATGGAGTGAAAGTTTCTCCTATCCTTTGGTATTCATGTGGAGAAATTCCTTCATTCCTTCCATGAAGCATATATATATTCATTATATTTACATTAAAGCCTATATCACATTTCTTAATCCACTCATGAATTAATAGATGCTTAGGTTGATTCCACATTTTTTCAATTATAAATTGTGTTGCAATAAACATTCGAGGGCAGGTGAATGTTTTTTGAGAAAATGACTTTTTTTCCTTTGGGTAAATACCCAGTAATGGGATTACTAGGTGGAATGTTAAGTCCACATTTATGTCTTTGAGAAATCTCCATACTGTTTTCTATACAGGTTGTTTTAATTTGCAGTTCCACCAACGGTATGTAAGTATTCTTTTCTCTCTGTATCCATGCCAGCATCTACTGTTTTCTGAATTTTTAATAATGCTCATTCTATCAGGGGTAAGGCGATGATATCTCATTGTGGTTTTATTTATTTTTATTTATTTTTTTAGAGACAGAGTCTTACTTTGTCGCCCTTGGTAGAGTGCCGTAGCATCACAGCTCATAGCAACCTCCAAATTCTTAGGTGAAGATTGCCTTTTAATCACCTAATCCTTAGGTGATTCTCTTGCCTCGGCCTCCCAAGTAGCTGGGACTACAGGCACCTCCCACAACACCGGGCTATTTTTTTTTGTTGTTGCTGTTGCAGTTTGGCCCTGGGCTGGGTTCGAACCTGCCACCCTTGGTATATGGGGCCAGCACCCTACCCACTGAGCCACAGGCGTGTCCCCTCTCATTGTGGTTTTAATGTGCATTTACCTGATGATTAGAGATTTTGAGCATTTCTTTATATTTTAGCTTCACTCTGGAACAGATTGAAAATCAATAAATGTTTAATGAATTTCTAACAGAGACCCTATGTTTTTATAAGTATTTATTTCTTCATCTTCTCAGATGCAGCTGAAATATAATCCGTCTTTTGAAATCAAAAGGAAATAAAAATGACAACTGACTTTAACAACTGTCAAAAGGGAAAGCTTGATGAAGACACTTCCTCACTGGCTAGAAATAGGGATTTATAGACCAAATTAACAGGGGGGATGGAAGGAGGATAAAGTGCTTCTTTGGGAAGAACAAACCAATCTTACCTACAAAGGGAAACAAACTGGAGGTATGACAGTTCATAATAATGTTTGTTTCTGCAATTTGTCATCCCTGGGAGAGTGGTCAGTCCTTTTCCCAGGAGGGATTCATGGCAGCTTCACTCTCAGAAGACTGCCTTTTAGTCAAACAAGGAAAGCTCCAAAAAGGCTTCTTTCTGTACCTGCTGTATCTCACATTATGTTCAACATGAAACATCTTCATCAGCTCTGGGGTTATCAGTGGATCCCCATAGAGAATTTTCTGAGCTAAATATAAAGATGATAGTACTTCAGAAGAAATCCAAGAAATCTATTATTTAAATTATATATATTCATTATATTCGCATTAAAGCCTTTTTTTTTTTTTTTTTTTTTAGAAAATAACAACTCATGAAAATCTAGTGATAATTGTAGTATAGGTTTTTTACCAAAAAGGCTGCTGACTTCTTTGAATATTAAAATCAGTGGCTCATGTTTTTTTTTTTTTATTTGTTTGTTTTTTCTTTTGATCTATTCGTACCTTTTTTTAATTTTTTTATTTATCTTTATTGTTAAATTATAGCTGTGTACATTAGTGCAATCAAGGGGTACAATGTGCGGGTTTCATATACAATCTGAAATATTATCATCAAACTGTTTAATGTAGCCTTCAAGGCATTTTCTTAGTTACTGTATGTAGACATTTGTATTCTGCATTTAGTAAGTTTTGCCTGTACCCATCTAAGATACACCGTAGATGTGGCCCCACCCATTACCCTCCCTCCACCAAAACCTCCCCCCTCCCTTCCCCTTTCTTGGCCCTTTCCCCATAGTCTTGTGGTATAGTTGGGTTATAGCCTTTATGTGAAAGCTATAATTTAGCTTCATAGTAGAGCTGAGTACATTGGATACTTTTTCTTCCATTCCTGAGATACTTTGCTAAGAAGAATATGTTCCAGCTCCATCCATGTAAACATGAAAGAGGTAAA
>CAUYPK010071552.1:0-20595 GCA_963574355.1 Loris lydekkerianus | reverse complement strand
AGCACTCTACCAAGGGCGACATAGTGAGACTCTGTCTCAAAATAAATAAATAAATAAATGAATAAATAAATAAAATACTATACAGTCTTACCTCAACCTGTTTTTCTAGCCCCCTTTTCCCTTATAATTGTTTTGCAAATTAACTCATTGCAATCAAGTTGCTTATTTGCTACTTAATATTATCTTAAGTTAATATTTTCAATAATTCATTTTTATTAACATTAAAAATTTTTTAAACACAAGGAACGTGTGCTCGTTTTATGCTCTTTAGATTTTCTGAGTAATCTTTAAAATGAGAAGCTCCTTCTCAAGTTGTTACACACATAGAGTTCTTTTCTATTTCTTTTTTTTTTTTTTATCATGTGCTTTGTATTGTTTTACAAAATAATAGACACTCGTTGGGCAATGCTTTGTTTTTTACCTAATTGAACCCTTACAATTTTCATTCTAAGTTCATAACAAGAGTTCTCATTTTATTAAAAAAATTTTTTTTGGTTCAACTAATATAAGATGTTGTTAAAATCAATATCAAATATAACGACCTTTATATACCTACTATGTGTTACTATCACTATAAAGCATGATCTTTGTGCAACTTACGGTCTAAAAAAAGTTAAAAGTATTTTCTGTCTTCTCAAAAGTTAATCTAGGTCAGGCATCTTTTGAAGCCATGGCATCAGTTATAAACCGACTTCACAAGAACTTGGAAGGAAGTCACGACCAGCATGGCAGAAACAGCCTTCTCGCTTCATATATCCATTACGTTTTTCGCCTGCCAAATACTTACCCTAATTCACCGTCACCAGGTATCTATTTCTTTTGACTGTGAGGCTGCCCTTCATTGTGTTTGTGGCAATATTGAGATAGTTCTGCAATGCATGGTGTGATGGATTCATTCAATAACAAACATTTATTGAACACCAGCTAAGTACCATTCACTGGGCTAGTTGCTAGAATTAAAGGGATAAATAAGTTACCTTTTTAAGAATTGTTATTTATATAGCTTCCTTTTCATTTGAATTGCAGATCTTGGTTGAGTTCATCTTGGAAATGGAAAATAACTTCTTAAGCCTCTAGAAGCATTTTATGATTACCTTGTTAAATAGAAATGTTACGTTTGTCATTCATAGTGCTCTTAGGTGTTGAGGAAGGGGCATGGTGGCTCAGAGTTTCCTGAGAACTCTATGAAACCTGCAATTACATAAGAGAGTTTTCTAGAAAAGTTCTAATCTCTTCATGGTCAATAAAATAATACAGCCTTTCTGAGTGTTGGAACCTCAAGTAACGTATCTGTTGTATGACACTGGCGGTAAGAGTGGTAGTGGTGGGATGTATCTTAGTTTGAATAACCCTAAAGTTGCCCGTTAGCTGATGATTATGTTATACATATTTTCCAACCTGCTAATGTATTTGTCTTTATTACACTAGTGATAATGGTAAGTTCCCTTTTCCAGCTATTGGCAATGTTAACATTGATAATGGGGACAGGTCATTATGGTATTCATTATGAAAACTAGGTATAATAATAATCTGACTTTAAGTTTTGGCCTACTTCATTTCATTACTTAATTGCAGAAAGAGAAGCAATTGACTCTTCTGGTTCATAAGTTCCTATCTTGATTTCTAATGTCACAGTACACTCCGTGAGATCTGAGTGAGGGAGGGAGGTGGGTCTCCACAGTGCATGTCCGTTCACCCTTCATTTAGCTCACCGTTAGGAGTCCACACAGTTTGCAAGACATCGTTCTTACTTGCTGTTTATGATTTGTTAATTTACACAGCGTATATGATTGTATAAATTAATAAGTTAATAGGTAGTATCATTTACTAATATGACATTCAGAGAGAGTTCTATAAGTTATAAGACGGAAATAGGTTATGAATATAATTGCTGGATATTTTTGTGTTCATGGAATGTGGTTGAAAAGATGCTTTTTATCTTTAGTTTTTGTGTGTAATCATAAAGATGTCATTTTGTTATTGTTCACATTGTCACTAATGAAAACAGAGAAATAAAGCATGGTCTCATTTAAAGAGAAGCCAGCAATATATTGGCTGTTCCTCTAATGACTGACTGCATCGGGCAGAGTAGACGGGGTGGGAAAACAGGAAAAGCTATCAGCTGGAGCATTTTGGGTCCTAGATACACTTATATCTAAGTGAAGATATGTACATGTGTATATTTCCTATTAATTTTATTTTTTATTGCACATGTAATAAATAATCATAGAAACATTGAAGAGTGATTTTATTTATAATTCATATGGTTTAATAAATTGCTATGAACTAGGTTTTATAGTTTGCTATAAACTATCTTTGTGTAGCTGTCATTAATTCTTGAATGTTTTTATTTTTTTTAATGTATAGAATTTTTTTAATTTTTAAATTTTATTTGCTTATTTGTTATTGTAAATCAATAATTTATAATTATGTAAGGTTATGGGGGTACAAAGTGATGTTATAATCCATTTATTATACACTGTGGAATAATTAAGTCACACTAGTTGACATATCTATCACCTCAAATATTTAACATTTTTGTGGTAAGAACATTTGAAATTTACTCTCTTAGCAATTTTGAAGTAATGCATAGAATTTTTCATGTAAAAACAAAAATGATCATCAAAGTTCATGATCTTTGTGGAATTTTGTAAAGTGGCAGAGATTTTTTTCAGGTCCTTTTCTAACCAATTTTTTTGTTTAATTCTGTGCTGTTGTAAATGCATCACTAGGTCCCGGGGGTTTGGGAGGATCAGTGCATTACGCCACGATGGCCAGATCCGCTGTGAGACCTGCAAGCCTTAATTTAAACCGTTCCCGGAGCCTTAGTAACAGTAACCCAGATATATCTGGGACCCCCACCTCACCCGATGATGAAGTTCGGTCAATCATTGGCAGTAAGGTAAACTGAAAATACGTGTTTGTAAATTTGGTTTTTGTCTTATGAGCAAATGAGAAAGCAATTGCTTTTCTTTCATCTGAATTTTGAGATGAATGTGAGTCAGGAATAAGGAGCAAACTGCCCATTTCTGTTTTATCAGTAAACACTGTTTCATGTTTCTATTAAATATGTATGCTATTCCAAACTGGTTTGTGTATCTGCTAAAAAAAATCTGCCAAATTCTAAAATGTATATGGGATGACTAGTTACCTATAATTTACTCTTGTTTGTCTGATACTCCATCATGTGAAAAACGGCTAAACTGGCCTCTGTAGAATGAAAGGAGACTTGTGTGACTGCTGTATGTGAAGAGATGTGTCAAAGATTAAAGTCTGAAGCCCCTTTCTCAAAAAATAGCAAGAAGGTTTATTAGCCTTCACTGGTCATAGAGCTGCATTTTACATGAAATTTTATGTAAGGTACACCAGCATCAGAAAAGTGTGACTTATTTAATAATTAATGATCATCCCAGACAACAAAGGAGAGAGGCCAGCTCGTATGAGATCTTATGTTTTATTCAAAGCATCCATCTTTATTACACCCCCAAAATACTTACGGCATGAGTAATTATAGCCTTTCTATATATAAAATGCAGAAATAACTAGAAGTTTAGGCAAGTGGAATAAAAACACAGTAAGACTGAAGCCAAGAAATTACTTTATAGTTTTGGCCAAACTATTTCAAACTTATTTTTGCTATTGGAGAGATGAAAATATTCTTATAGAGTCATAGCCAAGTTTTGGAGGAGATTTTAGACTGTTAATTAGGAAAGGAAGAATTGATACACATGTTCAGGGCAGGGATGTCCAAACTGCGGGCTGCAGGCCACAGGTGGATTTTTTGAGGTCTGTTTTACTTATTTATGGTGGTAGATATTGCAAAAAGTAATACATGGAACTTTTTTTTTTTGGCTCACCAGCTTTCGTTAGTGTTTATTTCTTGAATGTATGGCCCAGAACAAGTTTTATTTTTCCAGTGTGTGGAAAGGCTGGACAACCTTGCATCTATAATGAGCCTGAACGATAATAGAACTTTGAAAAGTCTGAGTTGCGTTAAGTGAAGTTCTTAAACATTGATCAGAAACAAAACTGGTTTTTTTTTTTTTTCTTTAATTTCATGTTATTATGACAGTACAACCAACTATGTCACAATGTATGAATTTGTTAGGTAGAGTCCATCTTGTAGCTGTGTCCTGCACCCCAAAAGCGTGCCATACGCCCTACATCATGCTAGTAAGTGGGAGCACACCAGTGACCCCTTCCTCTCCTCTCTCCCTCCTGGGCTCCTCCCCCCCCCCAACTTGAATTGAGTTGAGTTTTACTCCCATATGGGCATAAATCAGATCATCTACTGGCTTCAAAATAAAATTGGGCACATTGGATATTTGTTTTTCCATTCTTATGATACTTTACGAAGAAGAATATGTTTCATCTCCATCCAGGTTAATACAAAAGGTGTAAAATCTCCATCGTTTTTAGCAGCTGAATAGCGCTTGTTAATCCATTACTGAGTTGATGAGCATGTAGGTTGTTTCCGCATCTTGACAATTGTAAATTGAGCTGTGATAAACAATCTAGTGTAAATGTCCTTATGAATAAAGGATTTTTTTCCTTCTGGGTAAATGCCTAGTAGTGGGATTGTGGGCTCAAATGGGAGGCCTAATTTGAATTCTCTGAGGATTCTCCATACTTCTATCCAAACAGGCCGTATTAGTTTGCAGTCCCATCAGCAGTACAGAAGTGTTTCCCTCTCTCTCCACACCCAGGCCAGCATCAACAATTCTGGGACTTTGTGATGTGGGCCATTCTCACTGGGGTTAAGCCATATCTCAGGGTGATTTTGATTGCATTTCTCTGATAACTAGGGATGATGAGCATTTTTTCGTATGTCTGTATATCATTTATCTGTCTTCCTCAGAGAAGGTTCTGTTCATGTCTCTTGCCTAGTGTTAGATGGGATTGTTTGTTCTTTTTTTGCTAATTAATTTGAGTTCTCTATAGATCCTAGTTATCAAGCCTTTGTCAGATGCATAACATGCAAATATCTTTTCCCATTCCGAAGGTTGTCTATTTGCTGTAATTGTTGCATCCTTAACTGTGCAAAAGCTTTTCAGTTTGATTAAGTCCCAGTTGTTCATTTTTGTTGTTGTGGCAATTGCTGCTGAAGTCTTCTTCATAAAATCTTCCCCCAGCCTGATGTCCTCAAGAGCTTTTCCCACACTTTGGTCTAAAAGTATTATCATTTCATGTCTTAGATTTAAATATTGAGTCAATTTTTGTAAGTTGTAAAAGGTGCAGGTCTAGTTTCAGACTTTTACATGAGGTTATCCAGTTCTCCCAGCACCATTTATTGAATTAGGGATTCTTTCTCCCACTGTATGCTTTTCTTTGGCTTATCAAAGATCAGATGGCTATAAGAGACTGGCTTCATTTCTTGGTTTTCTATTCAGTTCCATATGTCTGTGTCTCTATTATTATGCCAATACCATGCTGGTTTGATCACTGTGGGCTGTAATACAGCCTGAAGTCTGGCAGAGTGATGCTTCTGCCTTTGTTTTTATTACTAAATATTGCCTTGGCTTCCTGGGGTTTTTTCTTGGATCTCTCTGAAATGAAGAACTATTATTTTCCAGTTTTTCAAAGTATGATATTGGTATTTTAATGGAGATTGCATTGAATCTGTAGACTGCTTTTGATAGTATGCACATTTTAATAATGCTGATTCTTCCCAGCCTGGTATGTTCTTCCATTTGTTGATGTCTTCGACTATTTCTTTTCTTAGAGTTTTCATAATTCTCTTCGTAGCGGTCCTTTACCTCTTTTGTTAGGTACATTACAAGACATTTCATTTTCTTTGAAGCTAAGGTGGAGGGAATTGTGTCTTAGATTAGCTTCTCAACTTGGCTGTTTTTGGCATATATAGAGGATACTAATTTGTGGACAATTGATTTTATACTCTGAGACATTACTGTATTGATCACTTCCACTTCATTATGTTTATCTTTTTGAAAAACAAACTTTTTTTTTTTTTTTTTTTTGGCAGGGGGCAGGTTTGAACCCACCACCTCTGATATATGGGACTGGCGCCCTACTCCTTGAACCACAGGTGCTGCCACAAAGAACAAACTTTTTGCTTTATTAATGTTTCGAATGATTCTTTTGTTTTCAATGTCAGTGCTTTATACTGGTCTGTGTAGGAGTCTTGTGATTATGTCTCTGGGGTTTTCTAAGTATAAGATCACATCATTGGCAAAGAGTGAGAGTTTGACATCCTCTGCCCCCATTTGGATGCCTTTTATATCCTTCTCTTGCCTGATGATTGCTTTGGCCATTAGAGGACATCCTTCTCTGTTTCCAGTTCTAAGTGGAAACACTTTCAGTTTTTCTCCATGCAGTATGATTTTAGCTGTGGGTTTGTCATAGATGGCTTCAGTCAGTTCTAAAAAAATGCCACCTATCCCTATATTCTTAAGTGTTCTTGGTAAACAAGGATGTTGAATTTTATCAAATGCTTTTTCTGCAACTATTGAAAGGATCATATGGTCTTTGGTTTTGCTTCTATTGATATGGTGAATTACATTTATGGATTTGCATATGTTAAACCAGCCTTGCATCCTTGCAATGAATCCTACTTCATTGTGAGGTATAATTATTTTTATATGTAGTCAGAATCTATTGGCTAACATTTTATTGAATATTTTTGCATCGATATTCATTAGTGAAATTGGTCTGTAGTTTGCGTTTTTAGTTGCGTCCTTTCCTGGTTTTGGTATCAGGGTGATATTTGCTTCATAGAACATATTGAAGGAGGTTCCTTCCTTCTCGATGTTTTGGAATAGGTTCTATAATATAGGTTCTTTAAAGGTTCTTTAGAATTCTGGTGTGAAACCATCTGGTTGTGGGCCTTTTTTTCTTGTTATTGGAAGATATTTTATTGTTTCTTCAATGTCAGTGTTTGATATTGATCTGTTCAAGAGATCTGTTTCTTCCTGGCTAAGTCCATGGAGATGATGTGATTCCAGGAAATGGTTCATTTCCTCCACATTGTCAAATTTCTGGGCAGAGAGTTTCTTGTGGAAGTCAGAGATAATCTCTTGTATCTTTGGTATCTGTTGTTACTTCCCATTTTTTTAATTTCTTATTGAGGTGTTAAAGATTTTACTTTCCTGTTTCTAGTTTATCTGGCCAAAGGTTTATCGATTATGTTTACCTTTTTGAAGAACCAACTTTTTGCTTGATTAATGTTTTGAATGATTCTTTTGTTTTCAATTTCATTTATTTCTGATTTAATATTGATTATTTATTTTCTTCTGCTAGGTTTGGGACTGGATTGCTCTTCCATTTCCTTAAGATGATTCATTAGGTTATTGATGTGCTCTCTTTCTGTTTTTTGGGTATAGGCTTCTAATGCAATAAATTTCCCTCTTAGGACTGCTTACAGTATCCCACACATTTGAGTAACTTGTAGCTTCATTGTTGTTATGTATAAGGAATTTTAAGTTTTCTCCTTATCTCTTTTTTGATCCAACTGTCATTCAGCATAAGGTTGTTTAATTTCCATGCCTTTGTATAGAGATAAAAATTTTTGCTGAAGTTGAGTTCTATCTTAATACCTTGTGGTCTGAGAAGATTTACAAGGTGTCATTTCAATTCTTTTAATTTTGTTGAAGTTTGCTTTGTATCCTAGGATATGATATATTTTGGAGTATGTTCCATTGGCTTACAGGAAGAACGTATATGTCTTAGCTTTCGGATGATGTGTTTTGTATATTTCTGTTAAGTCTGTTTGTCATAGGGTCACATTTAAGTCCCCTATATCTTTGTTTAGTTTCTGTTTAGAGAATCTGTCCAGTTCTGTCAGAGGGGTGTTCAAGTCCCCAGGTATTATGGTGTTATGGGATATCATATTGCTCAGACTAATCAAGGTCTGTTTCATAAATCTGAGAGCATTTAAGTTGGGTGCATAAATATTTAGAATTGAAATGTCCTCTTGTTGTATTGTTTCCTTGACCAGTATGAAGTGACCATCTTTGTTTTTCTTAACTTTAGTTGCTTTAAATCCACTTGTATTTGAAAATAAGATTGCGACCCATCCTTTATTCTGATTTTCATTTGTCTGAAATATTTTCTATCCATTAACCCTGGATCATGTTTTGTACTTCAACGTTAGGTGTGTTTCCTAGAGACAGCATTTGAATGGCCTGTGCTTTTATATCCAATAGGGGAGCCTGTGCCTCTTCAGTGGAGAATTCAAACCACTTACATTTATTGAGAGCATTGATAAGTGTGGTGTAGTTCTATTCATCTTATTTTGTGAAAATCTGTTGCTTAGTTTTATCCTTTGCATCTTTGTGAAACCTAGGTTTTGTCCTTTAGCTTCTGGGTGTTTACTTTGCTGGTAGTCCATTATGATCTTCAATGTGGAAAATAGGTCTAAGTATTTCCTAGACAGCAGGTCTTGTGTGGTCAGTTTCCTCAATGTTTCTGTATATTAGTAAAAGATTTGATTTCTCCATTGATTTTGAAGCTTATTTTAGCAGGATACGGAATTCTGGGCTGAAAATTGTTTTGTTTAAGAAGGTTAAAGGTAGATGACCATTTTCTTTTGTCTTGGAAAGTTTCAGCTGAAAAGTGTACTATCACACTCATGGATCTGCCCTTGTAGGTCAAGTTATGCAAATTTTCTTTTGTGTTGACTTTGGATAGGTTCATTACAATGTGTCTTGGAAATGCTCTATTTGTGTTAAGGCTACATAGGGTTCTATATCCCTCCAAAATAAGTGTTTTGGAATCTTTAATGAAACTTTGGAAATTTTCATTTATAATGTCATCTAATAGAGCTTCCATTCCTTTAGTACATTCTTCTTCCCTTTCACAGATCCCTATACTTCCTATGTTTGAATGTTTCATGAAGTTCCATAATTCTCTGAGTGATTTTTCTGCTTTCTCTCCCTTCTTTTCTGCCTCTGTAGCTGCCTTGGAAAGCTTAAGAGCTTTATCCTCTAGCTCTGAGTTTCTGTCTTTTCCATGGTCTATTGGTGATACTTTCTACTGCATGTTTAAGTTCCCTAAGTGACTCCTTCATTTCCTTAAGCTCTGCCACATCCTTTTTATATTCTTCGTATCTTTCATTTTTTTGGTTCTGTTTTTTCGCTTTCTCCTCAATTTCCTTTATTGCCTATGCCATCTATTTATTTAAATTCCCTTTCTGTCATTTCCTTTAATTCTTTGTAGGTGGAATTCTCTCCAGTAGCTCCCTCATGGTTCCTTGGTGGGGGTTGCTTTGTTCTGGTTTTTCATGTTGCCAGAATTTTTCTGTTGGTTCATTCTCATGTGTGTTTCCTTCTTGTTCACTTCCTTCCCATACTTCTTCCTCCTATGACTTCCTTCACTTTAAAACAAACCTTTCCTCAGAGCTTAGAAGTTGAAGTGGCCTTTTAGTATAAGGCCAAAAGGAAGGGAAGGGTAAAGAACAAGAATGGAGAAAGAAAAGTAAAGGATAAAGAGAAAAAAAAGAAAGATGCATTGAAGGGAAGCAGAGAAAAAGGACAGAAAGAGAAACAGAGCGACAGGAGAAATGGTGATGATTGGCAGGGAGGCCTTTTGAGGTCTGGGCTGGGTGGGTCTCTTAAAGTCAGGAGCTCCTTACCAGCCTGGGCAAAAGCAAGACCCCTTCTCCTGCTAAATATAGAAAAAAAATAAGAAGTGTGTGTCAATAGGCCCTTCCCAATACTGTCTTCTCCAAGGTCAAATCAAGAAGGAAACCTCAGCCTATGAACTTATGACCCTGTGACCTCCTTGAGTCAGATGAATTCTGTGTGATGACAACATTCAGAGAAAAGAAGAAAATTAAAATAAAGGAAAATGGCCAGGCATGATGACTCACACTTATAATCCTAACACTCCAGGAGGCCGAGGCAGGATTGCCTGAGCTCAGGAGTTTGAGACCAGCCTGAGCAAGATGGAGACCCTGTTTCTATAAAATAGCTGGGTGTTGTGGTAGGCGCCTGTAGTCCAAGCTCTCTGGGAGGCAGAGGCAAGGGGATTGCTTGAGCCCAAGAGTTTGAGGTTGCTGTGAGCTATGATGCAACAGCACTCTACCCAAAGTGAAACTTTGTCTCAAGAAAATAAAAAGAAATAAAAAATAAAAATAAAGAAAATTAAAAATACAGGCATATATGATAAAGAAATTAATGAGATGTCTTAATTCTTGTATGACAAATTTATGTGAGAAAGATGAGAAAAGAAGAAACATCTAAAAGGTAGAAGAAAGAAGAAAAGTAAAAAGTGGAAGAAAGAATAAAATGGGGCTGAAAAACTGTAACAAAAATGAAGAAACCTTTGGTATTGAAGAAAGTAACAATGATAAAATAAAAATACAACCATACAAAACCAAACCAAACAAAAAACAACCAAAACAAAAAAATGAAAAAGAAAAAAAAATACTAAGAAAAAAATTGGGAAAAGGAGCAAAAATGAATTAAATAAATATGTGTGTGTGTATGTATATATACACATATATGTGTATATATATATACATATGATTATGTATATATACATATAAGTATGTGCATATACACATATAAGTGTGTGTGTATAGATATATATGTACATATATACGTATATATAGCAATATATTACCGGGATACCAGGTAGTGCTGTGTTAGGAGACAGAGAACTCACACGCTACTTTTTCTAAATACATAGTATGGGCCAGAAGCCTCTCCCTAATTGCAGAGGAGATTCAGTCCTGTCTTCTTGACTTATTTGCCCTCATCAGGGCCTGGTCGCTTCATCAATATTCAGTCACCATGGGACTGGTGTCCCAAGGTTCTTCCACATCAATCAGTGCCTCCTGCCTACAAAGTGGACCTGCTGGGGGTTCAGGGTTTGCTCAGCTTACCTCAAGGATGGCTGCCCAAGCTTAGCAGGTGCATCTGAGCCGCTGTGCACTAGGACCCCATGTCTTGTCCTCTAGGGTAGCCCTCCCTGCTAGTAGTTAAGTCAATGGAAGATCTACCCCACTCGGTATTGAATCCCAGCCTCCCAGTGCTGTTCAAGTCCACTCACTCAATGAAGCTTTCTAAGGCAGCTTTGGCAAGCTGTTTAGTCCAAAGTCAAAAACTGCAAGACAGCCCTTTCCTGTCCCCAGTTCTCCAGGTGAGGACTGGTGGGTTGGTCCTCCTCTGCCCATATGCAAACCCTTGCCTTCTGTGCAGGTTTTCCTCAATTCTAGACCTCCTCCCTGGCTGCTAGAATCCCCAACTGCTTCACTGTGCTCTTGCAGTGATGTCCCGGGGTAAGTTTCCCCAGCACAGGTGGCTGGAGTTCTTATTTCCCTATCTCTCCATGGGAGGCTAGTAAGGAGGAGTTTCAAATCCACCATCTATCTTTGCCCCCCCAGCTATTCTTATAGTTCTTATAGTTATAGAAATATACATAGTTTATAGAGTTATAGAAATTTTACTTTCAGGAACTTCTAATTAATTTACATTAATGATGTTAAATATTCATATTTCTTATATGATGCATTAATATTTGGTAGATTTTTCAACTTAATTTTTATTAAACCATAACTGTGTACACTTATGGGTTACAATATGATGATTTGATATGCAATGTGGAATGCTTAAATCAAACTAATTAACATAACCATCGCCTTACTTATTTTTGTGGTAAGACATTTATAATATACTCTTCGTTGTTTTGAAATGTATCCTTGTGTTGTGTACAATAGTTGAGATCCCACCAAACACCCTCCCTCCCCTCGCCCTGCCCATTCCCCTTCCTTCTCCCTCTCCCCTTTCTTTCTGGACTATCTTTGTATTGTATCATTCGTTATCAGTGTGTAGGTGTTTATATATTGATTTCATAGTAATATTGAGTACATTTGATACTTTTTTTTCCCCATTCTTGAGATACTTTACTAAGAAGAATATTTTCCAGCTCCTCCTTTCTTTTGGCTGCATAGTATTCCATGGTGTACATATACCACAATTAGTTTGTCCATTCATAGGTTGATGGGCATTTAAGCTGCTTCCATGACTTGGCTATTGTGAATTGAACTGCAGTAAACATTCTGGTGCAAATGTCTTTGTTGTAAAATGAGTTTTGTTCATCTGGGTAGATACCTAGTAATGATATTGCAGGATCAAATAGTAGGTCAACTTGTAGTTCATTGAGAATTCTCTTCTTTCCAAAAAGGCTGTATTAATTTGCAGTCCCTCCAGCAGTGTAGAAGTGTTTCTTTCTCTGCACATTCATGCCAACATCTGCAGTTTGGGGATTTTGTGATGTAGGCTAATCTTACTGGAGTTAGGTAATATCTCAACATGGTTTTGATTGTTATTTCTCTGTCAGTTAAAGATGATGAGCATTTTTTCATGTATTTGTAGGCTGTACACCTGTCATCTTCAGGGAAGTTTCTGTTCAAGTTTCTTGCCCACATAGAAATTGGCTTGTTTGTTCTTTTCTTATTGATTAGTTTGAGTTGTCTGTGGATTCTAGTTACCAGACCTTTGTTGGAAACACAACCTGCAAACCTTCCCCCTTTCTGAAGACTGTTTGCTTTACTCACAGTGCCCTTAGCTTTTTAGCTTTATCAGCTCCCCGTAATATATTTTTGTGTTGCTTCAATTGCCAGGGGCATCCTCTTCATAAAATATTTTCCCAGGTCAATATCTTCAAGTGTTTTCCCTGCACTCTCTTGTAGTATTTTTATAGTTTTCTGTCTTAAGTTTAATATTTTATCCAGTGAGAATCAATTTTTGTTAGTGGTGAAAGGTGAGGATCCAGTTTCAGTCTTCTGTGAGTAGCCAGCCAGTTCTCCCAGCACCATTTGTTAAATAGGGACTCTTTTCCCCATGTGTGTTTTTGTTAGGCTTATCACAGATCAAATGATGATATGTAGTTGGACTCATCTCTTGGTTCTCTATTCTGTGCCATATATGTACATCTCTGTTTTTGTGCCAATACGATGCTGTTTTGATCACTATTGATTTATGGTATAACCTAAAGTCTGGTAACCTTATGCCTCTTGATTTGTTCTTATTCCTAAGTAATGTATTTGCTATTCGAAGTTTTTTCTGATAACATGTAAAACGAAGTACTGTTTTTTTAAGTTCTTTATAGTATGACATTGGTACTACGATAGGGATTGCATTGAATCTGTAGTTGCTTTGGGTAATATGGACATTTTAGCAATGTTGATTATTCCCAACCATGAGCATGCTGTGTTTTTCCATTTGTTAACATCTTCAGCTGTTTCTTTTCTCAGGGTTTCATAGTTTTCATTATGGAAATCTTTCACTTCATTTGTTGATAAATTCCCAAGTATTTCATCAACTTTGGCACTACTGTAAAAGGGATAGAGTCCTTGACTATTGTTGGCATATATAAAAGCTACTGATTTTTAAGTATTGATTTTGTATCCTGAGATTCTGTCATATTTCTTGATCACTTCTAAGAGCTTTGTAGTTGAGTCCCTGGGATTTTACAGGTATAAAATCATGTCATCTGTGAAGAGTGAGAGTTTGACCTCCTCTGACCCCATTTGAATATCCTTCATTGCCTTTTCTTGCCTGATTGTGATGGTTCTCCTCATAAAATATTGTAATGGCTAGGACTTACATAACTATGTTGAATAGCAGTGGTAATAATGGGCATCCTTGTCTAGTTCCAGATTTGAGTGGAAATGTTTTCAATTTTACTCCATTTAACTCCATACTCCATTTAATATGATATTGGCTGTGGATTTGCTGTAGATGGCCTCTATTAATTGAAGAAATGTCCCATCTAAGTTTATTTTCTTAAGTGTTC
This sequence comes from Loris lydekkerianus, assembly GCA_963574355.1. Classification (NCBI taxonomy): domain Eukaryota; kingdom Metazoa; phylum Chordata; class Mammalia; order Primates; family Lorisidae; genus Loris; species Loris lydekkerianus. Next base: position 6,837 of record CAUYPK010071552.1, on the reverse strand, counting down.
TAATCATGAAAGGATGATGGATATTATCAAAAGCTTTTACTACATCAATTGATAGAATCAGATGGTCTTTGTTTTTTATTTTATTTATAGATTTACTTATGTTTAACCAACCTTGTAACCCTGGGATAAAACCAACTTGATCATGGTGTATAATTTTTTTGATGTATAGTTGAATTCTGTTTGTTAGGATCTTATTGAATATTTTTGCATAAAAATTTATTAATGATATTGGTCTACAGTTTTTTTTCTTTGTTGGGTCCTTTCCTGGTTTTGGATTAAGGTGATTTTTGCTTCATAGAATGTGTTGGGGAGGATTTATTCTTTTTCTATGTTTTGGAAAAGGTTATGTAATATAGGTACTAGTTCTTTGAATGTTTGGTAAAATTCTAATGTGAAGCCATCTGGTCCTGGACTTTTCTTTTTTGGGAGATTTTATATACTTGATGCTATATCAGTGCTTGATATAAGTGTATTGAAAATTTCTAATTCTTTCTGGTTGAGTCTAAGACGGTGGTTTGCTTCCAGGTATTGATCTATTTCCTCTAGATTATCATATTTCTAAGAATAGAGTTTTTTGTAGTAATCACTGACTGTTTTTGTGAATTTCTGTGGTATCTGTTATTTCTCCTTTATTGTTTCTGATTGATGTTATTAAAGATTTTACTTTTCTATTTCTGGTTAGGCTAAGGAAAGGTTTATCAATTTTATTAATCTTTTCAAAGAATCAACTTTTGGTTTCATTGATCTTCTGAATGATTCTTTTGTTTTAAATTTCATTTAGTTCTGCTTTAATTTTGGTTATTTATTTTCTTTTGCTGGGTTTGGGATTGGATTGTTCTTCCTTTTGCAATTGCTTGAGATGTGCCATTAGGTTATTGACTTCTTCTTTTTCTGTTTTCTTGATGAAGCCTCTGATGCTTTAAATTTCCCCCTAAGGACTGTCTTTGCAGTATCCCACAGGTTTTGATATTTTGTGTCTTCATTATCATTTTATTCCAAAAATGTGATGATTTCCTTCTTAATCTTATCTTTAACCCAGATTTTATTCAGCCTAAGGTTATTTAGTTTCCATGACTTTGTTTGAGTATGAAGATTTCTGTAGCTGTAACTCAACTTTTATTCTGTGATGGTCCAAGAAGATACAAAGAATAACTTCTGTTCTTTTAAATTTGTTGAGATTATACTTGTGTCCTAAGGTACAATCAATTTTGGAAGATGATTGGTGGGCTGATGAGAAGAATTCATATTCAGTTTTATTAGAATGAAATGTTCTGGAGCTGTCCATTAAGTCTATTTGTTCTAAGGTCAAGTTTAAAGTCTATTATTTCTTTGTACCGTTTCTTCTTGGAGGATCCAGAACTGACAAGCTGTTAAAATCTCCAAATGTCCCAATCTATCTCCAATCTCTCTCTATTATAGCACAAGAAGATATCACATTGATCATATCTGTTAGGGTTTTCTTTAGAAATTGAGCATTTAGGTAGGACATATAAATGTTAATCATTGAAATCTCTTCATGTTGAGTGCTTCCCTTGACAAATATGTAGTGATCATCCTTGTCTTTCTTTATCTTTGTTGGTTTAAATCCTGTTGTATCCGTAAATAAAATTGCAACCCCTGCTTTTTTCTGATTTCCATTTACCTGTATTATATATAGATGTCCATCCCTTCACCCTGAGCCTTTTTTTATCTTTTGAGGTAAGATGAGTCTTTTGTAGGCCACAGATACCTGGATACCTTTTGTATACAGTCAGCCAACCTGTGCCTCTTTAGAGGACAATTTAAGCCATTCACATTAATTCGGAGAATTGATAGGTATGGTAGTGTTTTGGCTGTCATGGTTTTCTAAGGTCCAACAGATATTTTTAATTATTTCATCATTGTGGAGGTTAGGTTTTGCTTGATAAATTCTGGGTGAGTTTACTTTGGTAGTAGACCATTGTGCTGGTCATTATGGAAAATGGGTTTGAGTATTTCCTGAAGAGCTGCTTTAGTTATGGCAAATTTCCTCAACATGTGTATGTCAGTAAAGTATTTGATTTCTCCATCAGAGATGAAATTTAGCGCACCTGGATACAAGATCCTAGGCTGAAAATTGTTTTGTTTCAGGAGATGATTGAAGGTCAGTGCCCATCCTCTTGCGGCTTTGTAAGTTTCAGCTGAAAGATCTGCAGTCGTTCTAATATTTCTTCATTTGTAGGTAATGTTTTTCTTAAGCCTGGCTGCTTGCAAAATTTTCTCCTTCATATTAACTTTGGCATAGTTAATTACAATGTGTCTAGGAGAAGATTTATTTGGATTGAGCCTTTGTGAAGGTCTGAAACTGTCTACTATCTGAATTTCTCTATCTCTTGCCATGCTTGGGAAATTCTCCATAATCTCTTGGAGTAGAGGATCTGTACCTTTAGGACCATCTTCTTCTTCAAGAATTAAGTCAAATGTTTGATCTTTTGGAGTGATCCCACCACTCTCTCAGGGAGTAATCTGTTTTTTCTTTCCATTTTTCTACTTCTTTGAATCCTTGGGGTCATTCAAAAGCCTTGTCTTTAATTTCAGAGATCCTTTCTTCTGCCTGCTCAACTATTAATGAGAGATTATACTGTATTTCGAAGCTCCTTAAGTAACTTTTTCATTTCCTTGAGCTCTGCTATCTCTTCCCTCATTATATCCATATCCTTGATATGTCACTCTTGGTAGAGTGCTGTGGCATCACAGCTCACAGCAACCACAAACTCTTGGACTTAAGTGATTCTCTTGCCTCAGCCTCCCAAGTAGCTAGGACTACAGGCACCTGCCACAACGCCTGGCTGTTTTCTGGTTGCAGTTGTCATTGTTGTTTAGCAGGGCCAGCTGAACTTGAACCCATCAGCCTCGGTATATGTGGCTGGCGCCCTACTCACAGAGCTATGGGTGCGAAGCCTCCTTGATGATTTTTGTCTTCGAATTCATTAATTTCTTGAAACAACTTTTAGACAATTCTGTGGATTTCTGTTTCCATCTTTCCTCCAATCTATTCATTTTATTTGCCAACCATACTTTGAATTCTATTTCTGACAATTCTGCCATTTGTCTGTTTGGCTTCTTCTGTTGTATGTCCTTTGTCATTTCTTGGGGGTTTTGATCTACTCTGCTTATTTATGTTGCCAGAGTTCTGCTAGTTCTGCCCCATGATTATTTTCTGTAGTTTGGCTAGTAAAACTGGTAGGGTGAGATTGGATTGAGGGCCCCAGGAAGGTGGAGTTACCCAGCCCTTTACCAGTGAGCTTGAGCTGGTGATTGTGGCTTTTCCCCTACAGCTTTACAAAGGTCCCTTTCAGAACTGCAGCCAGAGACTCTGAGGACCCACTTGGTGTGACAGCACTACCTGGTTCTGTCTTGTAGTCAGCCAGCCTCTGTCCAATCCTAGTGAGTTTTGGTAAATCTCAGCTTCTCCCAAGCTGAGATACAAGCAACTGCAGCACCCTGCCCCCCACCAGTAACAGTTGGAGGAGGAGAATGAGTCCCTCCTACTACAAAATGTGCACCGCTCAACCTTGGAGGGTCTCCCAGTCGACAGCCCAGGTCAAGAGTTCTAATCTGATTGTCCCAGGCAGTACAATCACTGCTCAACAGGAGAGTTCAAAGGGTCTCTAGCAACCTGATTATAGGGATCCAGAGGCAGTTCCCTCCCAAAAATCTGAGGGGCAGGAGTCTGGTTCCCCCTGGTGAGCAGTGGGGTCAGGATGGTACACCCTATCAAGGAGTCAGTCCAGAGGCATCAGCGCTTCCACCCGCCTGCCACTCTGCTGCCAGCAAACCTGCTGGGCTGGAGCCTTGGTCCCTCCAGTGAACAACAGAGTTGGGGAGCACCATCAGAGTCAGAGGGGAGTCAGCACCTCCTCCCTGCCATGTACCACCCCTGGCAACCCCAAGGACCTGAAGGCTGATTCCAGTGAGCAACAGGATTAGAGAAGTGTGCCTCCAAATTCAGACCAGAGGTATCAGTACTTCCACCCGCCTCCGCACAGTGACACACCATCACTGTGCATTTCTCTGTCCCACATAGTCAGTGTCTCACACCCTCTTCACACTGCCACCAGCAACCCCAAGAGGCTGAAGCCCTAGTTCCCTCAGTTGGGCAATGGGCTCAGGGAAGTACACCACCAAAGTCTGACCCAGGGCATAAGTACCTCCATGGAGCAGTATGTCTCTCGATCCCACATGTCCCTTTCTCCCCATACCCCTCAACTTCCACTCGAGTCACTGTTTCCATGCTGCTGTCTAGCAGTCCACACGATGCCTAGGCCTCTCACAGAATTGCCAAACACTCTGGGCTTTGCAGGGGACAGGCCTACAGTCCACCAGGCAAGGGAAAAGGGTGGATAGGGAATTGCAGCAAAATTATTTGTTCAGTTTTATGCCAGCTGGATGATGCCTACACTCAAGAGTGGGCGCTCCCTGCAGAAGGAGGCCTGGTGTTTAGCGTCTCTCTCCCATAGAATAAAATAAGAGGTCCTTTGTTCTCTGCTTGCTTGCAGAGAGCACAGAACAAGCCTCTCTCTCAGGGAAGGGGTCTCTCTTCCTCTTGTACCTGGAATTTGTTTTCTTGGAGTAACAACTTGCCTCTGCAGAGATGATGTGCTCTCATCTATCTTCTTTCTTAGCTCAGCTCCTCACCTTCAGCTTCATTGAGTCCATTCTGTCCATTTTCTCTCCCTCTGGACAGGTGCCTCTGTCAAAAGCTGCCTCTAGTCGGCCATCTTACTCCTGGTTACCATTTGTCATCTAACCTCAAGATTCAGAACAAAGAGGTCTATATGTAAGAATGTCTTTTTGCCTTTTTAAAGACATTTATTAAATGAGACAGTATGATTTTTAAAACGTATATATATATATATATATATACACACACACACACACACATTCCTTTTATATACATACATATATATATATATATATATGTATATGTATATAAACTAATTTCTGAGAAAGTCATAGCAAGAGGAGAGTTTATCAGCTGGACATGGTGGCTCATCCCTGTACTCCTAGCATGCTGGAAGGCTGGAGTGGGAGGTCTGTTTAAGGTCAGGAATTTGAGACCAGCCTGAGCAAGAGCGAGACACTATCTCTACTGGGCATTGTGATGGGCGCCTATAGTCCCACCTACTTGGAAGACTGAGGCAGGAGGATTGCCTGAGCTTATCAAGAGTTTGAGGTTGCTTTGATCTAGGCCCCAGGCCACGACACTCTAGTCGAGGCTGCAGAGTGAGACTCTGTCTTTAAAGAAAAAGGTGAGCGTTTCTCTTAAGATAACTTAGTTTTGTCCAAATCAAGTTTTATTTAAATGGTTTATATGTTGTTTTCTCCTTTCATGGCAAAATTTGAATAGGGAATCAATATAAAATAGGAAATCCTAAATTTCATATTGGATCATCATGTAATCATAATTTCTAACAATAATGATTAGAGCTGTATCTCAGAATTTTAAGGAATCTGAAGTTTATAGCCACTCTTCATTCAGTCCTATGTTATTGGCCTGGCAATTCCAGAAACTCTCCTCCCCTAGAGACCTGGCCTTCCACCCTGCCTCAGGTACAGACGTCAGAATCATTACAAATAACTTTCACCCTCCTAATCTCAAGTCAGTTTCATTCAACTTGTACTTCTCCATTATCTGCGACTGTCAACCCAGTACCCCAACCCCAGAGTTTCTCTCCTCCTCTGCAGCATCTAATCTCTCAATGCTAGGACCTTTTCTGCACTTCACCCCCTCACTGTTCTCGCTCTCCTTACCCAGCTGAACATCTGTGACCAGTCACTATAGTTATTCTCATCATCATCATACATAGATTCTCTTTATCCTTCCCAAATCTGAAATTGTAGTTGGTTGTCTCTGCCATGTCATCACCTGTGCCACTGAGAAGTACCATGGTGATGGGTCGTCCTTGAAATGAGCCCAGCAGAGCCCTTGATGCTGCCAGGCAGGGACAGTCTGTGTCTGCATTCCATTCGGTTTCCTGTTCTCCTAGGAAATGATTTCACGCCATCTTCTCTTATCTCACACCTCTGAACACCTCTCCCTCCTTCTCACTTTACCTCTTATTTCATTGAGAAAAATTACCCATCAGAAGAAAACTTTAATACCCTCGATATGAGGGTAAAAGTACCCTACCCCAAACATCTACTATCTATTCCTTAGGCCTCTGCTAGAGATGAACAGCTGATTTTGCAGTCCCTTCCTTTCACTGTTCACAACTCCAGACCATCCCCTTTTCCCCAACTTGAGGTCCTCCTGCCATCAGTTCTTTCATATCTTTTATATCATCAGATTCTCCTATATACTGAGTCATTCCCATCCATGTAGGACATTCTGTTATTTTGTCATGTAAAAAATAAATGTTCTCCACTATTTCCATTTTCACTGCTATATCTTTTTTGCTGTTTCTCTGCTACTTTTATTTTTAAGGCTACCACATTTTCTTATTTTTCAAACATTTAGATTTCCATCTCTTGCCTATTGTGACTATGTTTCAGTAAACGAGGGAGTGCAGATACATTTTGAGATCTTTTTTTTTTTTTACTGTCAAATCGTCTATTTATTTTAGCTATTTTTTTTTAATTGTTAAATCATAGCTGTGTACATTAGTGCAATCAAGGAGTACAATGTGTGGATTTCATATACAATCTGAGATATTCTCATCAAACGGTTCAACGTACCCTTCATGGCATTTTCTTAGTTATTGTATGTAGACATTTGTATTCTGCCTTTAGTAAGTTTCGCCTGTACCCATTCTAAACTTTCATTCTTTTTTGATGGCTGAGTATGTGTTCTCTATAATTCTATTTCCTTCTATAGCC
>CAUYPK010071551.1:0-45265 GCA_963574355.1 Loris lydekkerianus | reverse complement strand
AGATGCACGATCTACAAACACATGAAAAAAAGCTTATCATCCTTAATCATCAGAGAAATGCAAATCAAAACTACTTTGAGATATCACATAACCCCAGTAAGAGTAGCCCACATAACAAAATCCCAAAACCAGAGATGTTGGCGTGGATGTGGAGGAAAGGGCACGCTTCTACACTGCTGGTGGGAATGCCCACTAATATGTTCCTTCTGGAAGGATGTTAGGAGAATACTTAGAGACCTAAAAATAGATCTGCCATTCGATCCTATAATTCCTTTACTAGGTTTATACCCAGAAGACCAAAATCACAATATAACAAAGACCTCCGTATCAGCATGTTTATTGCAGCCCAATTCATAATTGCTAAGTCATGGAAGAAGCCCAAGTGCCCACTGACCCATGAATGGACTAGCAAATTGTGGTACATGTATACCATGTAATATTATGCAGCCTTAAAGAAAGATGGAGACTTTAGCTCTTTCATATTTACATGGATGGAGCTAGAACATATTGTTCTTAGCAAAGTAGCTCAGGAATTGAAGAAAAAGTATCCAATGTACTCAGCCCTACTATGAAGCTAAATTATAGCTTTCCCATGAATGCTATAACCCAACTATAGCACAAGACTATGGAGAAAGGGCCAAGGGAGGGGGGGAGGTTAGGGTGGAGGGAAGGTAATAGGTGGGGCCACAACTGAGGTGCATCTTAGATGGATACAGGCAAAACCTACTAAATGCAGAATACAAATGTCTACATATGATAACTAAGAAAATGCCATGAAGGCTACGTTGAACAGTTTGATGAGATTATTTCAGATTGTATGTGAAACCAGCACATTGTACCCCTTGATTTCACTAATGTACACAGTTATGATTTAACAAAAAAAAAAAAAAAATGTATAGCAAATAAGTCTTAGTTGGAATGGGAGATCCAGAAAGACTTCACTCTAGAGGACATTCTTAAGGTGATGTGTACAAGTTGATAAGATTTTTAAAAAGCAATGATAGGGAAATAAGGTTGCCAGCTTGGAATTAAACATGTAAAATCCACATAGAATGGGTGAAATTAGCCATCTGGGGAAATAAACCTTGTAAATGCCTATAAAAGTGTGACTGAAAAATTCAGGAACACTGAAACCTCCAATCAAGGTGATTGGGAAGTAATTTCAAGGAATGAGAACTGCAGTGCGATTGTCATTCACTAAGCAGAAGGAAACCTAATCAATGGCATTGTACCCTAGTTAGAGACAGACTGAATGAGAAGGGGCTGGGCAGTGAAGGCACAGCAGTACTTTACAAGGTGACAGGGCTCAAGCCTGGGGGAGCTAAGTGTGGTTTACTAAGATTTTCTTTTTCTTTTTCTTTTCTTTTTTTTTTTTTTAAGTATTTGGGGCAAGAAGACAGGAGTATTTTTTACCTGCTTTAAAAACTGTGAAAAGTTATTTCTCTGATGATTAAAGATGATGAGCATTTTTTCATATGTCTGGCCTGTCTTCTTCTGAGAAGTTTCTCTAAGTCACTTGCCCATCCTGAGATGAGATCACTTGTTCTTTTATTGCTAATACGTTTGAGTTTTCTGTGGATTCTGGTTATTAAACGTTTGTCAGAGACGTAACCTGCAAATATCTTCTCCCATTCTGAGGGCTGTCTGCTTGCTTTACTTACTGTGTTCTCGGCTGTTCTCAGTTTATATGTCTTATATTTTAAGCTTCTTAGATTTCTGCTCTTGCACATATGTTTAAACTAATTGGTAAATGCATCAAAAGTTCAAAACTCAAAGGGTCAACCTGTCACTATACAGCTAAAATGCAAAGTTTGTTAAACTATTTCTCTGTCTTTTTCCTACTAAAAACTATGGTTGCTGAAAAAAAAAATTGTAAAAAGTATTCCTAATGAAGCTTAATGGCACCTCAGTTTTTAAAAGAGCCCCGCAGGCTTACCCGCTTTTTAGTCTATTTTTAAAGCATACAGTTCTAGGTACTTGACATATATATATTTTATTGGTCACCCTCATTTTCTAGACAGCAAATATTATTGCCTTTAATTTTGAGGAGGATGAAATCCAAGGTTGTGAATTTTATTTATTTTATTTATTTATTTATTTATTTATTTATTTTTTTCAGACAGTCTCACTATGTCGCCCTGGGTAGAGTGCTATGGCATCACAGCTCACAGCAATCTCTAACTCCTGGGCTTAAGCAATTTTCTTGCCTGAGGCTACCAATGCCTGGCTATTTTTTTTGTTGTTGCTATTGTCATTGTTGGTTTCAACTGGCCGGCACCCTACCCACTTAGCACAGGTACCACCAAGGTCATTAGTTTTAAATGACTTGTCTGCAATCTCATCTGTTACGTCAAAGCATGGAGATGGGCACCCAGGTCTACCACGCCCAGCACTGGGGATTCCTATGCAAGCTCGTCAGTTCAGACCTCTCCTGAGGCTTCTAGTCAATCCTTGCTCTGCCATATTGGAATGGTGGAAAGAGAAGGTGACAGGGAGGGTGGGGTGAAGGGTGGTCAGCAAGATGGATCCTCATTTACTGTAAGAGAAAGGCAAGAGGTTATAAATGAAGTTGTATAAAAGATAGCAATACAAGCTCATCACCAGGGAAAGATGGAAGTAAATAGCAGAAGAAAGTTCAAAAGAAACTGACTCAGTAAGGAGTAAGAAGGAGTGGCCAGTAGACTGCTCCTTTTTTTATCATAAGCCATGTAACACTATGTCACTTTTAAATGTATGAATGCTTTCTTTTGGTCAAAATAAAATTAGTTTGAGGGCAGCGCCTGTGGCTCAAAGGAGTGGGTGCCGGCCCCATATGCTGGAGTTGGCGGGTTCAAACCCGGCCCTGGCCAAAAACTGAAAAAAAAAAAAAAAAAAATTAGTTTGAAATACAATGCTCTACAAAGAGAAAAAAAAAAAATTGCATAATACAGTCTGAAAGACATGCAGTCAACCCATTCCTGTAAATTCACCTCCATTCTTGGTTTAAGCCAGAACAATAAATGGCTACAAGCCAGACCACAAGAGGAGGATCAGTGGGTTGGTAGGGGCCGTATTGGGGAGGGCAGTGCTCTGATGGGGGCTCAAGAACAGTCACCTCTTGCCAGCATTTGTATGTTGTGGAGATGAGAAACCAGAGCCTACCACTATTAAACCTTCCTCTAAGCTCATGCTCATTAAGAAAGCCTCTGATCAATTTTCTTCTTTCCCTTCAAGGTGAGAACAACCTAGTCTGTCTGAGATAAATGTCTGACCTGCCTGACAGTTACTGTAAATTATTAAATTGACATTCTAAGACATCATATATTATCAAGTTCTACAAGCCTGTCAAATATAAACCTGTCCCTAAGAGAAGGGGTTCTCAGCAAAATGGCAAAATCAGACTTTCTGAGGCAGCAGGATGCAGACCCTGCCCAGTGGTGATTTTCACCAAAGGAAATGCTACTTCGTGTGTAACCTTTGGAGAACCCATTGTCCACACTTCCTCCCGGGACAACCTCTGCTTCACTGTGAGCCACATGCGCGTCATGGGAGATGTTGTGGGGTGAGATTAGGACCTGGGGTCTTATTTTACCTTTCCCATCATACAGTAAGCACCATGACCACAGGCAATGTGTCTCTGCACACCATCTAATAAAGAGAAGACTTTGATAAGTGTTAGTTGAATGAATGAGTGAATGATGCTGAATACCATGAGACCACTTAGAAGTTGATGTGAAACATCCATGAGCACCAAGGTCAAGGAGAATGCCCAGTCAAGTGAATTGGTGTTCTAGAAATCTGGCAGACAGCAATGAGTCAAAGATAACCATCCTAGGAACCCATGATAGGTAAGTATAATGTTCATAGCAGCAAACTGAGTAACAGGTCAGACATAACAAACAATCACATGCAAATGGAGTCTGGCATTGTGGTGGATGCCTGTAGTCCCAGCTGCTTGGGAGGCTGAGGCAAGAGGATCACTCAAGTCCAAGAATTTGAGGTTGCTGTGAGCTGTGATGCCAAGTCCAAGAATTTGAGGTTGCTGTGAGCTGTGATGCCACAGCACTCTACTGAGGGCAACGCAGTGAGACTCTGTCTCAAATAAATAAATAAATAAATAAAATGCAAACAAACAGGCCCAAGGACATCAAAGTCTTAGAATTTTACATGGCCACAGTGTCTGTCTTTGAGGTAAAGGGTTTATAAGGCCTCCTCTGACACAACCTTGTTGGGGCTATAAGAAGCAGCTGCTGCCTCTGCTTTCTGGGTCCATGTGTTCTACAAGTGGCCGTAGACACTTTCACCCCCTACCAAACAAATTGATATATTTGTCCTTTACATGATGAACCTGACTGGCGCCTGCAGAAGACTCTACCAACTTGGCATATTGAATGTCTCAAGTCAATGAAACTCTGAGAATGACAATATTTCAGGAACTTGATCTTTCTCTCTCGTGTGAGCCCAAGGTCGGAGCTAGTGAAGGAGTTAGCGCTATAACACAAAAGAAAGTCATCACTGCTACATGCCCCACAGAGACCTCTGATTCTGGCCTAGGACAGGTAGGAGAATGAGTGTAAGTAACCTCACAAGCGCAACCTTTCCTTCTTCCCCACACTTGTGTGCACAGCTGCTTTTCTCCTTATGAATCCTTTACATACTTTTTTTATGTATTTACCTATTTATTCATTTATTCAACATGCTTTTTAGCACCTACTATGTACCAGGCTCTATGAATCTAAAAAAATACTATAATACAGCCCCTGTCCCAGTCCAAATCCCACATATCAGAAAGAAAGTGAAAACACACATATATTAAGAAAATATTTCCTACAGTTCTTTTATTTAGCATCATGTAGATAAAGTGCCTGGATATTTTAATCAATCAATAAATATTTCCTGAATCTTTCTACTAAATCAGCAGCATTAATGTAGCCTTCATGATGGAGAGGGTTTAAAATGTAGCGCATAACCTCAACTTATTTTCAAAGAAGCGGGAAATAAGGCTGTACACGTGAAACAATGAGTAAGCAACATAAGAAGTTCCAAAATGTGTGACCCAGTCTCTATTTGGGGATTCAGAATTTAATTACTGTAGGAGTTGAGAGTGGGATAATTTAAGGAGAGTTGGCGAATTCAACCTCCTCTCCCAAGGAGATTTAGGCAAGTTACTTCACTTATCTGGGCCTTAATTTCCCCTAACATAAAAATGAGAAGCTGGCTTATATGATTTACAAAGTCAGTTGCAGCTCTGAACTCCTTCATATATCACGTTGAGGTACTAACTTCATCTGAGCCTTTGCAAATAAACAAATGTGGATATTTCTATTCATATGTACATCATTAGCTATGTACATGAAGTGTTAGAGAAATCATCTTATGTAGTAGGTAACACCTTAATTTAAGAAGTGCTTGTTTTTAAGTGGGCATCTATATGCTATTAGCATTGTTCTTTAATTTGAGAACTGGAGGATGTGATGGAATTACTCACTGTGAAATCATAATTGCACAGCACCTACAATCACAAATGACTGTGAATGTGCATGTGGCTTCCCACATGCACTCAGCACAGAGACACCAAGAAGATGGATTCTGGCAGCCTTGTTTCTAAAAAAATAGAAAAATATCTGAGAGGAGGGAGAGCATGCCAGTGAGGAAGGCTAACAGGGATGTAAAATGTGCATGCAAAAACTCCGAACAAGGCTGTAGCAGTTACAGCAGACAGCAGCCCCAGGCTAGCAATAACTTTCATCCCAATCATTTCTGCAGTTTCTCACCCCCTGCCTTAAATATACACACTGTTGTAAATGCCCCAATCCTATCAATATGCCGTGTGTTATTATGTCTTTTGGGGAGGATGTGTCACTAAGAACTGACATTTGTAACAAGTTTAAAGGTTCTAGTAATTTCAGAAATGCCTTTCCCCACCCCAACCTGAAAACAAACGCATGAGCAGACAGTGCGGGGACTAGGGAAGATGGCAGCTGACTGCTTTCTCTTGTTTTCCTACTTAAGGGACATAATAGATGATTAGCTCTGGAATGGAATCCTCCTTTGTTCAAGAGTCCAGGCTTATGACTCTTGGTTCTAATTTCAAGAATAAAGCAGGGTAAGCCTATATTTATACCTAGCATCGTTATAGGTAAATATAATCACCTGCTACCCACCAACAGGTAACTAGCCATAAAAGGTGAGCTCACATTGTAATTTTGTGCTTTGCTTTCCCCATGATTCACACTGTTAGAGGTTGTGGGAGGTGATGTTTCCTTCACTCAAAAACCAAAGAATTTACTTTGGCCCAGCCTGCCTGCCTACCTCCCTACGATGTTGTCAGAGAAAAATAGTCACATAAGGAGCTATAATAAAGGACACCATAGTGGCCAAAATTCTAAAGCAAAGCTCTCAGCAGGATGGGACATGCTGGAGGCTTCAATCCGGGGGGAGAGGCAGGGTTCAGCATCTCATCCCACTTCAGCCAACTGGAGAAAGAACCACGGTCACTGAGAATTTACAAGCACCAAGAAGAGGAGAAAGAGCAAGAAGGGATTTGAAGAGAGGAATCAAGACCTTCTCCAGACTATACATTCCTCTGAGAGAATGGAGATTCTTTCTGGAGAGACCATGGGGGGAAGGAAGGCTTCAGATTGGCTATGCATGCTGCCATTCTGGGTCTCAGAGATCCCAGGCAAAACATTGGGTAAGAGGAGTTCTTTGAGTGCCACCAGGAAGGCACCATCACTACAGACCCTGTCTTAGTTCGTTTTCTGTTGCTATAACAGACTACCACGGCTTGGGCAATTTATAAAGAAAAGACATTTATTTTGTGTGGTTCTGGAAGCTGAGAAACTCAAAGTCAAGGCGTCGAATGTTGGGAGGGACACCTTTCCACATCATGTGACAGAGGACATCCTATGCTGAGAGTGCAAGAGCATGCCAGCTCAGGTGTCTCTCTCATAACGCCACCAGTCCCACCATAGGAGCCCCACCCTGATGGCTGCCTCTAATCATAATTATCTGCCAAAGCCCCTACCTTCTAATACCATCAACACCAGAATTTGAGGATTAAGCGTCCGACACATAAAATTTGGGAAACACAGTCAAAGCATAGTCTACTCCATCCTGGTACTTTGCTAGATGCTAAATATGTATATTTTTCTCATTTAATGTTCTCAAAATCTATAAAATTGTTTGATTAGATCTATTTCATAGGTAAGATTTCAAGAATTGCCTGAGGCCATTGGCAACTAACACAGGTGAGATTCAAGCCCCGGTTGGTCCAAGTCCAAAACCGACCTTACTGCCATTTTGTTACTCTAGTGACACAAAAGATATCCCTAACATTATGAAAAATTTTTAGCCAAGGGTAAGTCCATCCCAGTGGCCCCCACCCCTTCGGTTTGTATTTCTAAAGCATTCATCACGGTTAAGTTTGCCTCTGCAAATTAAAGTCATTTGAACTGTGATGATTCAAGCAAGGGTGCATAGAAAATATTAAAAATGAAATACCATTGTGAGTTAATGAGACATTGGAAAGCTTTTAACCTCAGGCTGCAAAACTGTTCTGTTCACGCCAATGCTCATAAACACTGTCTTTATCATGAGGAGAAGAGATTGGAAAGACACACTACCCATTTATAGAGACAAGGGCCAGGAGGAAGCAAAACGCCAGCAATCAAGTAACAGCACCCCTGTCCTGAGATGAGACCAAATGGCACCCGTCTCATGACCCAGCCACGTTTACCCCCAGCCAAAACCTGTCAAGAGTCCAGTTAAACAGCCACACAGAGGAAATACACCTGGGACAAAACAACCTCGCTCTATTCTGAGACTATCAGCCTCTAGGCAAAAGGGGTGGGGGGAATCTGTGATGTTTCTGACCTTGAAAAACACAGAAAAAAAAAATGCAATTGTCTAAAATGCTCTGGATATGATAAAATATTAATTTTAAATGGCATAAATGAGAAGTAGTAGTAAACTTCATTTTAAATCTTATTGTAGAAATCATCCTATACGTGTTTTTAAACACCACTAAGTGTCAGTAAATATAGTGATAATGAAATACAAGTTCAGAAGAATAACATGCCTACAGAGTTATTCTGAATGTAAGCCTTCCCTTTCCAGGGCTATAGCTGAAATAAATAGGAGAAATTAAATTTGGTATATTCTGATTCTAGGATACACCACAGAGGGGTTTGAGATAGCTGATGTCTTAATTAAATCTGTCGTAGGAGCTCATTTTTCTCATCATTTGCTTCTAAAAGGTAGGTGTGGGAAAAAAAATTAACTTGTGGGGCGGTGCCTGTGTCTCAGTGAGTAGGGTGCCGGCCCCATATACCACGGGTGGAGGGTTCAAACCCAGCCCCGGCCAAACTGCAACAAAAAAATATCCGGGCATTGTGGCAGTCCCCTGTAGTCCCAGCTACCAAGGAGGCTGAGGCAAGAGAATCACCTAAGCCCAAGAGCTGGAAGTTGCTGTGAGCTGTGACGCCACCGCACTCTACTGAGGGCGACAAAATAAGACTATGTGTCTAAAAAAAAAATTAACTAGTTGAGGCGTTCCACAAAGGCAGTTGTGTTTCCTAGGCTTTCAAGTTTAGCAGACTGGTAATGCTTCAAAGAAAGATTTCAATAATGTTTTATAAATTGTAGCCAATGTTCCTTTGAATGGTAAAAAATTTTTAATATGCCATATGCTGCCACTATCATTTCCATCTTTAAAAGACATTATAACACATACATACACACACCCAAGAACTGCCTTGTATTTTAACATGATTTTATACATTATACATTAACATATCATAGCATAAAAATTACGTATTACTCTTACTTTTCTCATTGAATCATGGACATATAAAAATTATGAAACTGATACCACTGCATACTCAGTATTTAAAAACCTTCAGACAGAGGGCAGGGCATGTGGTCTGAAGCCAGAATTCTGGATTGGAATCTCAGTTTCTCATTAAATAACACTATAAAATAATGACTTCTCTAACTCTGTGTCTGCCATAAAAATGAAGATAATCATACCTCCTTTCAGGGGTTGATATTAGAATCAAGTAAGGCAGTAAAAGATACTTTGTAATTTAAAAAAAAATTATAAGAATGGTTATTACTATGTATAATAGTATGTAAACTTAGACTAAGTGGTTTTGATTAATCAGATTTTATTAATCATTATTTCATTAGCTGGCTCGCCAGATATGTTCCTACTCTGTCAAAGAACCAGGGGTCTATCAACAAAACTAAATGGAAAAACACACACTTTTTAACAAACAAAAGGACAGTTCAATTAATACATACCACTCCTACTATATAAACATACTACATACATGCACATACACACATGTGCCAGTACATATGATAGGTCTTAGGGAAACCGAGCTGAAAATGGCTATTCCCTGCCACTCCGATCACAGCACAGCCAGGGAGGACGATACAGACATGAATAACTTCAGGGTCACAAATGCCATAATGGCTGTCATAAAGCCCAGTGGGACACAGAGGGGCAGAGGATCCGTTCTGGAAAGAGCACTCACTAATGACAAATGAATGGATCAAAGTTTTCTAGGCAGAGACGTTGAGGACGAGATTCCAAGAAAAAAGTAGCAAGAGAATACACCTCTACTTTTTCTCACATGTATCACTCTACAAATATCCGGGAGAATATTCACTTGCATGTTGCATTTAACCTTTGTTGAGCTTAAGAATTTGACCCTACAAAGTTTAGAGAGACCTAACTTTCATTATTTACAGTATAAAGGGCAATAAGAAACCTGGCATCAGTCCTTGCGGTTTGTTTCTTTGAGTCAAAGACCCTTCAGAGCAGAGCATCCTGGATCCTAACTATCCTGCAGCTTACCCAGTGGTAAAAGTTCTTCCAGCTCCTCTGCCACAAGGTCCACTGGTCTCTGTACCAACCCAAGGAAGAAGAAAACAAGAGTATAGAGAAGAAGCCGGAGTCCCAGCTCCCTCACTTACAGGCTTCAAGACCTTGTGCAAGTCATTTCCCCTCTGGTTTTTGTTGTTGTTGTTGTTGTTGTTGTTGTTGTTGTTGTTTTGCAGTTTTTGGCCAAGGCCAGGTTTGAACCCACCACCTCCAGTATAGGGCCCGGCACCCTACTCCTTTGAGCCACAGGCACCACCCACGATTTCCCTTCTTAAAGCTTTGGTCTCCCAGCTATAAACTAAAGAGTTTGATCTAGATGACCTCTACTATTCTATAAGCCTCAACTTTTCAGGAGTCCAGACTTAACAGGAACACAGCAATGCTGGAGCTCCTTGGACTTGTTCTTTGTATAGCATATATTGATGCAGAGGTAGCTGGATCACAAAATATGTCTTAACTCTATCAAAGAACCAGAGATCTATGTACAAAGTCAAATGAAGCAAAACATGCACACACTTTTTTAAAAAGGCTGTTATATGTGGCTCAAAGGAGTAGGGCGCTGGCCCCATAGGCCGGAGGTGCTGGGTTCAAACCCAGCCCGAGCCAGAAACTGCAAAAAAAAAAAAAAAAAAAAAAAGGCAGTTATAGGTTTTAATGTTTATAGTCATGATCAGTAGGGAAATATAAGGACTGTGAGTCCCTAAAGTTGAATGCCATGTCTAACTTACTTTATTCCCAAACTGGTTTCAACGCACAGCCTAAAAAATAGAAGCTCAGCAAATGCTTATTCAAGAGAAAATTCTTGTTTAATGAATTATCAATTAATTGACTAAAATAAATGACACATCTAAAAATACCAAAAGTATTAATTAATGGGTGAAATATTAACTTAATATTAATGCTCTTAAAGGTTAAAAATCATAGTCATGTTTTTTAATGATTCAATGCAAACCCTTAGGAGCAGAGGAATTTGGGGAATTTAGAGAAAATCTTAGCATCAGGGAATATTCCTAGGATAGCCAAATGTTGCTGAGGAGAATCTATGACAAATGGTATGGGCAGGAGACAGCATGTGACAAGTGCAGATAGAAACAGGATTGGCAGGAGAGCAAGCTTAAGAACTCCGCACCTCATCACAGTGACTTACTAGAGGAGAAAAGTTTTCCACTGGCTGAGTGCCACAGTGTTAGGTGACTTTCTCTCTGCAGCAGTCCCTGCACAATGGCACCTGCTTCTGCCATGCTTTTTAGATGGCCCAGGGGAGAGTGTTGTCGGGGGGATGGAAAAGTAGGTTTACAGCAGGTCCCCAGAGGCTCTTTTGGCTGAGAAATCCCCAAGTGTAGTTATCCCTTGTTCTGAAGCATCCTAGTACTCTGGTATGCTTTAATTATTCACATTAAAGATTTCAAACATAATAGACTGTAACAAACTATTCAGACAAGCAAGAACAATTTCTAGTACATCCACTTTTTTATAAACTTAGCATTTACCAAACACAGAATGGTCAAGAATGCCCAAATACCTGTGCACACTTTCCTTTTGTTCATTAATTTAGACAATTATTAGAGTATAGTCTGTCTCAGCTTCCACAGTCTAGTCTTGTATGGCCCTGATAGACACATAGATTCTCCTCCGAAATGTGAGCTGCAGAGAAGCTGACATGGCTGGAAATACATGGAGAAGCAGTTTCTATTCCTGGTCTCACAGAGCTGCATGACTTAGATCCCCCTTTCAAAAAGACCTGGCCACTCAGTTCTGAAAGGACTCCGTCACAGCCACATGAGAGCTGAGGACACACTCTTCTTCAGCCAGTGATGCAGGAATGCTAAGGCTGGGCCATTTGTGCCCAACATGGGACTCCTCTAACAGATGCTCTTTATAAAAGGGCTCCCTATTGATTGGCCAGCACTTTGTCAGGCCTACACATGGTCTGGCCCAATCCAGTCCCAATTCCCAATCGTGCTTCTTTCCTCTTTATTTGTTCATGGGCCACCCACCCCCCCTTTCCTAACAAACCATTTTCCCCTCTAGCTCTGTGTCACCATTTGCTTCCCAGAGAATCCAAGTGACACATCAGGGGCATGTGGATGGATGGTAACTCCAGTGGGGTGCAGGTGTTTTCTACCTGAGCTCCTAATCCTGCTGCCCAGGGCTGCTTCAGTCAGCCCTCACTATTCAGATGAGCAAGAGGAGAGTCAGACACCAGTGCACTGTCTTCCCCTAGCTCACACCTTCCCCAGGAATATCTTTGAAGCTCTTCTCACTAGGCTTTAGGGGAGGAAGGAATCCCTCTCTCCCCTTCCCAACATGGGAAAAGGAGGGAACAGTGTAATGATTCTGCCCAAAGAGTCTAATCCTTCATTCCTCTCTTATTTCTCCAACCACTTGATGAGATGATGTGGGTGGTCATGAGCTCTTACCACCACCAGTAATAATAATAATAATAGGAGTGGGAGGAACCTTTGGGAGGTGATGGACACATGTATGTCCTTATTGATGGTACTGGTTTCATGGGCATATACTTATCCCCCAAATATGGACAATTTTTAAATTGTAATCATACCTTAGTTTTTAAAAGGTAGAGGTCTCAAATACCTCTTTGTAAGTCTTGCTTAAATGGCCCAGCATTCAACTTTGGAATAGGGGGGGAGTTACGGCCACCTTCTGTTCTGTTCTATGCATGTGGGTTTCTACTTATGGGGCAGAAAGAGTCCTATTTTAATATCTCGCTACATAAAGAACATTTAACTTCAAAAATGATGGGTATCAAAAGCCTCACCTTCTACTGTAGCTTGCAGAAAAGTAATTTACCTTATCTAGTAAACCCTGGTCAAACGTACTCCATTGGGAAAATTACAGGCATTCTATTTCTCTCTTTCATGGAGTCTCTTTACTTCAAGAAAATAATATTTTGAAAGTCACTGAGGGCTGCCTTTGTTTTTCTGAGGTTTTCCTTTGCATTTTTTTAAGTGTACTCTGTCCATCACTGCTAGGGAAAAGGGTATTGATATTCTTAAGAGGATTCTAGCTTAAGATCAACAGCCAACAACTCTGAGATTCTAACTCTGGGCCCCAAACAAATGAGTTAGATGACTGGACAGCTACAGTGTTCTTAAGTAGGTTACACACAAACATTTTATGATGATCTTCAATCTCACCACCCTCAGTGACAAATGAAACTGGATTAAGATTTTACTGAAGGCCAAACAATAATTAAGAATGTCAGCTGATTAGAAAAGTTTCCCAAGGCCAGATTCACAGCTTTCTCGGAGATTTAGTCAATCACTGCCAACACCTTTTGTTCAACTCCATTTATTTGCACTTGGGAGATCTGAGCAAGAACATCCATCAATGCTTTAATTTAAACACCCCACCCAAACACACACACACACACACAACCTTCATATGACCTTTCAAGTAATCAAATGTAATTAGCAAACACGCTCTGGAGTATCGATGTCCTTTATAGAGCAGGTGGCAGATTAGAACTAAAACTTTGATACCGTAATGAACAAAAGAACAACAGAAGCCGCTTTATTTGAAGCTGACAGACATTTCCAGTTAAAACAGCTGAAAATTAAATCAAGAAAAGTCATGCCCTTTAAAGTAGAGACCCACAAAAGACACAAGTGAAGTTAGGGCTTTATGCAAAGATTTCAAAATTTTTATTAATGAGATATATATATGTATATTTTTTTTAGAAAATAAGGTCCAGAAAATACATATTAGTGAGTGGTGTGATGCTTTAAAAAGTCCACTGCTTTCAATACCACCATTATTATTTGACTTACTTGGGTACTAATTTCAAGGGAGAACGCAAAGGACACTCCTCAGCTTCCTTAAAGGTTCACATGCATGCCTTGAAAATTGAAAATAAAAACAGCAAATATTCAAAGGAAATTCAAACTGGGTCATGAAGTTTTCATATGAAAACTCTAAGGAATCAGTTGATCCTCTTGAGTCACATGTGTTGTTACTACCAAAAATGTCAGACACCAGACAGAATGTAGCCAGGATCCCAAGGAATTAGTATGTAGAACAAAAATAGCTGTGGATAGAATGAGGTCAGGATAAGAAAGTAGCACCATGCTAAAGCCTGATGGAAGCCCACATCTTAGATGAGAGTCAACAGTGATAGGCAATGTATGAAAACACAGAAGCAAAAAGAAACTAAGCAGGAGGCTCCAGTACCTTTTTCATGTGTAGGATTCTGCCATGACAGTGTTTCTGACAATGTTACAGGCACGGCCCCCTAAACCTGGTGTATGACCAGGGGCCCCTGACTTAGAGTAAGAACATAGCATACAATGTAAAATATTACAAACCACCATACTATATACCCAGCTTGGACACCCTGAGTCTTTATGCAAACCTGACTCTAGCCTAATGTATAACAGAAAGCTCATTTAATTTTTATCCATCAAGTTATATTTATTTGTTGTCTGCCAAGGGATGGTAGACGTCACCCTTTGTCTGATTCCACCTGAAAATATATGTTTCATTTTAAGAAAAGCTGAGTTTACAGAATGAAAGAAGAGCTCCATAAAAGTTGCTTTTACAGGAAGGTAAGAAGACTTGCAATTTTCATCATCCCTGGCACTAAATAGACTGAATTTAATCCCATCTCCTTCTACACAGAAGCAAACACCGACGGTGATTCTCAAGCTCACTCATTAGACTGCCTCATTAATAATGCCAACCTGCAGGAGGATGGAAGACAGCCGAAGTTTTCCTACTGGTCAACATTATTGACCAAGCCAAAGCTGTTAAATTAGCCACTGCTTCAGCTCAATAGTGCACAAGATGCAATTTGTGTTGAGGAGCTTTACACACCTAGGAGAGAAGATTAATTTTTGTAATAAAAAAACTGGAAGTATGTAAAGATGGTAGAAGGCAATTCATGAGGTGTTTAATGAAAATTTTCACCATCATTGTTGTTGAAAAAGGATTATAAATTGAGAGTGCAAAAAATGCATCCATATCAGTGGCACCTGTGGCTCAAAGGAGTAGGGCACTGGCCCCATATGCCAGAGGTGGTAGGTTCAAGCCCAACCCTGGCCAAAAACTGCAAAAAAAAAAAAAAAATGCATCTGTATCAAAAAGAAACTTCTGAAATAGTAAAAAAAATTCAGTTGTGGCTAAAATAAAATGAAGAAAAAGGCTTATGTTATCTGCATTAAATGCAGAATATAGCTTCCATTCTCATAAAAGATCACTCTATCAGAAGTGTTGAAAGATGGGCATTTTTCTCTATTTTTTTTTCTTTTTTACTGTATCCAAAAGGCTATTTGTAGAAAATAGTGTGTGTAAAATAAAATTATATATATATGTGTGTGTGTGTGTGTGTGTGTGTGTGTGTGTGTATGTATTCCTTTCTCCAAAGGAAGATATATAAGGGTTTTTAACTACTTAACAGTCTTATAATTTTTTTTAATTCTAAAAATTTTAGAGGACAGAAAAAGTTAAAAAGAAAAGAAATGACTCTAATAAACACAACATTTTGCATTTTGGTTGTTGCTTCGGAGCTTCGGCCACAGGTAAAAGGTAATTTTAAATAAACTTTCTGTTTGGGAATAATTTGAGAATGCAGAAAAGTTGCAGAGATAGTACAGAGAGTTCCATAATACCCTCACCTTATTTTCCTTTGATGTTCACATGTTATATACCATGGAGTGTTTGTCAAAACTAAGAAACCAATGCTGAATGATATATTACCACTAAATAAACTCTAATTTTATTCATATTTCAGTGATTTTTTTATGCAAATATCTTTTTTTTCTGTTCCAGGATCCCATTAAGATCTGCTGGATTTAGCATCATTTTCTTTTCCAGACTAGAGAGAATTAGAATCTGATTCTGGGCCACCACAATGGCTCACGCCTGTAATTCTAGCACTCCGGGAGGCAAAGCAGAGTGGATTGCCTGTGCTCACAGGTTCAAGACCAGCCTGAGCAAGAGCAATACCCTGTCTCTAAAAAAAAAAAAAAGAAGCTGGAAGTTATGGCAGGTGCCTGTAGTCCTAGCTACTCCAGAAGCTGAGGCATGAAAATCACATGAGCCCAAGAGTTTGAGATTGCTGTGAGCTGTGATACCATGGCACTCTACCGAGGGCGACAAAATAGGACTCTGTCTCAAAAAAAAAAAAAAAAAAAAATGAATCTGATTCTGGTAGTCTGGGTTGGCTATACTCCCATAAGGTAGAGAGGAACCACTGAGTCCCCACGCCTCATCCTTTAGCTTTTTAACAATGTTTAACAGTTAGTCTTGTCATGTCCTACTCACTGACTCCGAGGCAGAGAACCTGAAATTTTAAATCCAAAGCAGTCACTACCTTTCGATGTCATCAAATTGGAAGCCAGAAAACACTGTTGGAACCATTTGGTCCTACATCACCTTTATTAGTAAGTATTGTGAAATACTTCTTGATGTATTTTTCCTTTTCATCATCTAATTGTTAAGGTGGTAGTTTTCCTTCTCCATTAGCTTCTGTCATTCTTAAGGATTAAAGATACTTTGCCAAAGTTAGATGCCCACGGGGTAGGGGGAAAGGAGAAACATGATGGAGGGGAAGTTCCTAAAAGAAAGAGAAGCCTGAAGCCTTTCCAGTGGGCATATGGAGGTGGGGGAGATTCAGGACCTAAGTCTCCAGCTATTTAGCTTTATGGTTGGGGGAGGGGGGGGCTCAGAAAGATAAAAAGCCTAGTGAGAGCAGAGAAAGATTAAAGAACAAAGGATTTGCTACCCAATTTGCTGTTTGAAAGACTAGAAGATCTTCTAAAAGTGTGCTTTCATGTCCAAAGGAGAAGTTTGCAGTTGAACAGAAATGGTGGTGTGGCATATTTTTGCATAAAGACAATCAGTAGTTCCCTGAACACCAGGTATAGGAAGGCAGGGATCCAAAGTTTTCCAGGTCCCCACCATGAGAAGGTTACTGAGCATGCTAGCTGGTGAGGTCACCAAAAAGGGACCACAGAAATGAGGTACAGAAGGATCCGAAGGTGGATAGCCTGTGCAAGTGAGCAAATGGAGGTGGCAGTTAGGTCTTGAAGAATCAGCATCTCCAACAGCAGCAGAGGTGGGAGCATTGTTACCAGGATGCAGTGGTTCCCTGGGAGCACTCATGAGCATGCATGGAGACCCACACCAGGATAAAGCAAGGACAGAGACCACTACCCAAAGACCATGTAAGATGAATCTCAGCTCACCCATGGGTAGGTCAGAGCAAAGCAGTGGGGAAGAGCAATGCTCAGACCAGACAACCCAGTCGCTCTGCCAGAACACGTTAATATTATCTTGAGAAGAAGGGAAATTTAAACTGAATACGCTAAATACTCAACTGACCTAAATCAGATCAAGTCCTTCCAAATAATAGTTGAAAACTAAGAGACCAATAACCAGAGACCTCCACCTTCTTTCATCAAGAATAAGGAATGGGAAAGAGATCAGGCTGAAGAAAATAAATTTTTATACATACAATAAAAGGGTATTCATTTCAACCCTGATACCCGAAGACTAATATATTAAGTAGAAATAAACCTTTGCAGGATGAACATAAAATGCTTTTTTTCTTTTGCTCTTAAGTCCGAATCTTGTTCATGTTTCAACCCTCATCTTCTTCATGAAAACTCCCATGTAGTTCAAGGCCTAGGAACCTAATTTGTTTTCTGAATTTTTCCTCCATGTAAATTCCTCCTCCTTAGAGCCCGATTAGCTCTAAGTGTGGAAGATAGAGATCACATCCTACTCTTTTGTGCTGTCCCACATCAGCAGGATACAGGGTGGAACATAAATATGTGCTCACTGACGTACCCATTGCTTCAAGGCAAAGAAAGCTGGTGAAAGGGTTATAGCAAAAGAGAAGAACTGAGTTAAGAATCGGAGCCACTCTGCTCTTCTAGGATGCAAAAATGTGAAACTATTTATGGAGACTTTTTTGTTGTTGTTGTTCCCTGTGATTCTCAGTTATTTACAGTTACTGAAATTAATAACTATTAATCATAGGAAAAGAATGAGTCAGGTTAATTCCTCTGGACAATTCACATACACTATACCCTAATGAGATCAATTTTCTTCACAGCAATTAGGAATGAAAAAAGTAACATTAAGTCTGTTGGATCTCTGCCTCCTTGGTGGAGCTTGCAATGCTAAAATAAAATAACATTATGTAAGCGAAAAGCAAAAAGAGAAAAAAAAAATAAGATTCCACCAGTGTATCTCTCCTGTTGTTATGTGAAGATTCCAAGGTGAGCGTGGTAGAAATGCAAAAGTGGCTAAAATCTATGTCTAACATGGATTGTTAAAATAAGATCTGATTGTCTCAAGGTAGAATTTGTTAGAAACAATAATTATTTATGACACTTTATTGCAATACCCTCCAAAGCATATGGTTACCTTATTAGAAATTAAAATTCATTTTCATAAAAATCTCAGCAGGATATTATACTAAAATATCTACAGTAACTCCAGGGAACAACAAATAATTCTAGTCTAGTTCTTCTAAGGCCTGGCACTTGTAATACAAAATTTAAACTAATTCACTTGTAAGTACAGTGGCAGATTTGGAAAATGTAAGCAATCTATCTACTATAATCATGAGTGTAAATATTATTTATTTACCACTTTGGGACATATATAAATTACATTTTCTCTACAAATTTCCAGTGCTTGGTTATACAATTCTTTAGCTTTAAAAACTTTGTATTCATTAACAATGCATTTGTTGTTCATTCTTGCTTTTAATTGTGGATAGTAAAGCACAACTTTTAGCTGACTTCCTACTCTCTTAACCACAGTGAACAATATATTAGATTATAAAAATAGGCATGCTATTGTGAGCTGGTACAGATACTGATGCACTACAGATATTTCTAAGTGTTAGATCTCACTTAGGTTTCATCAGATTTCTTTTATTACAGCAGTTGGCTGCTTGGAGAATCTTCGTGTTTTTTCATGACAATACTCAGGGCTCATTTTCAAAAATCGGCCTGCTGAGTTTGTATCCTGATTGTTTTTGATAGTGTGCTGGATATGGGGGAGATAGAGGTATGTGTTCTAAAACCCAGCATTCAAATCCTAAATAGCAATAACTCATGAGCTATGAAATAAAAGTCCCAAACCTGTATATGGTGCAAAAATAACCACCAGTAAATTAGATTCCTTACAAGTGGTTTCAATTAGCCAGAATGCTGTTTGTAAGCTAGCTAGGAATCACATGATTACCTTGGTTTATCTTTGCATTTTTATCTTTGATGATATGAGAAAATATTGAAATTACATTTATTTTACTATCAAATTTTATTAAAGATCCAGAAAATGATGATGTCTAGTTCATATTGTTTTATTTTAATTTTTTTTTCTGCCATAAGACAATACAGTCGGCTCTCTACCTGTGGGTTCAGCATCCACAGGTTCAACCAACCATAATGCAAAAATATTCAGGAAAAAAAAAGAATTTTTTTTATGGATACTGAACATGTTCAGACTTTTTTTCTTGTTACTATTCCCTAAATAATACAATATTTACATCTATGACATTAGTACAACTATTTACATTACATCAGGTATTATAAGTAATCTAGAGATTATTTAACATATACAGGAGGATGAGTATAGGTTATATGTAAATACTATATCATTTTATATCAAGGATTTGAACATCCATGGATTTTGGTATCTACAGGGCATCTTGGAATCAATCCCCCACAGATACCAAGGGATGATTGTACTTTTTAAAGTATATTCATTAACACTCTGTTTACTGGCCACACTCAAGGATACTAGCCCCAATCAGTCCACTGCTGCCATGTCTAAGTAGGAAGATGACAGGAAACTCCTTTGCTTGCTACAGCAGAAGTCTCACCAACAAACTTGCCACAGCTCAGCAGTTCTGCATATTCATTTAGTCAGTCAACAACCAGTATTGATCATGTACCCTAAGCTAAGTAAAGTAGTTCCTGCCCTCAAGGAACTCATAGTCGACTGTAGCAAATGATGTGTCGGTCAACAATCATGATATCACCTTTCACTAAAGGTGGAATTATGAGACAACATAAAATAAAAACTCAGAGAAAATGTAAGTCTGCCTGGGGGACAAGGAGCGCTTCATGGAGGTAGCTTCTGAATTGAGCCAGAGATATCACGTGAGTGCTTACGAGACACACGAAGCAAAAGAAAGGCATTTAGGTGAATGGAAACTTACTTCACTAAAAGCAGAGAGCAGAACAAGGCAGCGCAACGCCTCTAGACAAAGCTTCCAGGAAGTGGTCACATGTGCCTTTGGGCTGGGACAGGACCAGTCATTCTGATCCAGTGGCCAGTGCCCAGACACAGTTCAGAACTCAGAGGCTGTACCTAGGCTGTCCCAATGACCGTCCACTGGCTTTGCCCAATGCAAGGGCAGAGAGGTGAAAAGACTCTCCCAAAGGTATGAACTTGCAAGTGATAAAAACCAGAACTAGAACCCAGGTTCTTAACTTCTCTGGATCTCCTTTACTAATCCACTCAATGGGCAGGTTTAAAATTACTTACAAAGGTTCCTAGAGGCTAAACTTCCAAAAGCTAAAATTAAAAACAGAACCAACAAAAATAGAAAAAAATCCAAAAGCATCCAACCCTCTGGCAGGCTGCAAATCCTAGCATTCAGCATCCTGGACGGTGATGAAATATGTAAAGAATCTAATTTAAAGGACTGGCCAGAAATTTAAATCATGGGCAAAGCCAAAAATCCAGAAACCCAGTCCCCTTTGGGAAGTATGCAGGCAGTAATTGAGATCATATTTACATGGAAACAGCCTCCCGGCCTGGCCTCCCCCTCTCCAAAGCCCTGTTTACAAAGCTGCCCCAGGAACTGTTCTGACTTACTTATTCAGCAGCCTGTAACTCTGAATTAATAACCTTGTATGTAAATATCTTTGTCTTCATAAAAATGTTATTGTATTAAAGTATTTTCAGCATTTTTTTCTGCAGCCTACACAGGTTTTAAAGGAACAAAGGAAGAAGAGGGGCCCACTATGTCCTTTCTGCACAATACCTGTCACCTTGGGAATGCGATTCTCCTCAAGTACAACACTTCTGGGGGAACAGAGAATAAGAGACGAGTTTAATTTCCTTCTGCCAAATTAACTTCCTCTGCTGCTTTGAGGAACATGCATAATGATAAGCGTGGAGCATGAAAAGCCGGTGTGGACTAGTGAGCACTAGTCCCAGGGCAGGTTCTAGTTCAAGAGCAGCCACTCCTAGGGCTGGCTGAGCTAGCAATGACCCAAGCATGTGCCAGTTTATGCAAATAAAGACCAACCCAGGCACATGTGGAGGTGCTGGCCTGGGCCGGAGTGCCTCTTCCACTGCTGTTTTATTGTTACGTAGGGGAAAAGAGTTTGGGGATCAGACCAATATGGATTTTAATCCCAGCCCAAGCTTTAGCTGGAAGGGGTACATGACTTACATACCTCAGGGTCTCCATTCATTCCTCCTTAAAATGGGAAAAAGGCCACCTACCACACAAAGCTGTTGAGAAAATTAAAAACAGCACTTTGTACAAAATTTAGAAGGCATTCAATAAAGGTTAATTTCTGTGGTCTTCTTCTTGTTGAAAATCCACCTTAGAAATCTCAGTCAAACAGTAGATTTATATAATTCAGCCCAGCTGTGCTCTGCAGGCACAAAAATGATGTGTTACAACAAAATGCTTAGTTACCAGAGATGCTGATGTCAGAAGTAGAAATAATGAGACAGAGAAATGCATTCTGGAGGGCGTATTCCCTTAGTGGGCAAGAATTCCCTCCCCTTGTGATGGCACATGGCTCTAGGCTCTCTCCCGAAGCCAGACGCTCAGAGACTATCTGCACATCTCCTTAGGAGAATCCCCTCTCCCAGCAGTTAGAACATATCTGAAAAAGCTGGACATGTTGGGCAAACATTACAGCTGGTTTTCAAGATCAAGGCTACATACATTCTTCCCATGTTAAGGATGGGAAAAGAAAATCCAGCCTACTTCAGAAGAACAGTGAGCTGAGGAATCTAAGAGTGGAAAGTACCAGAAGATAGCCACAGAGCATTGCTAAGAAAGTCTTGAGGTCAAAAGCCAGAGAAGCCAGTGTAGCTCCTCATAGCCAGAATTAATATCAAAGCTGAGGATAAAATTCTAAAGAAAGTTCAGAATAATTAAGTGCCAGACACCCTCCCCAGGTTTGGCTATACATCATTGCAACTCTATTCCTCTGCCTAGATATTGAAGCAGATCAGGGAGAAAGAATGATGTTGGATGACTCTTTAGCTTAGCAGGAATGCGCTGGCACTGTACGATAGTTCCAAGAGATTGAGGGTGCCAGCAAGAAGAACAGACTAGTACGGTATTTGTCAGATGAATAGCTTTTTATGCTATGAACCTACCAATTTTCTCTGTATCTGAACAGGGGGAGAAAAGCATGGGAAAGAAATGAGTGGCAGAAAAAGGGGGAAGCTGCAGAAGGACCTCCAGTATTGGTGCATCCAGGTACTGGCATATCAAGAACTCACGCTTCCTATGTGCCAAGTAAACACAGTGAAAGGTAAACACCCTTGAGCTATGTTGCCAGGACTGTATCCCAAAGCATTGCCAGTTGGGCGAGGAGACCTCAGCAGCAAGAGGTTATAGGAGTGTGTTGCTGAGAAAAGGAGATAAAAGGGAGGAGTGGTTAGATATGAGAGGCCAGGCCAGAATGAATCTCTCAGTTACAGACATGTACAAAGGGAACGTCCTACAGGACCCGTGACACACATTACACACTGATCCTTGGAAGAGCCCATATTTGGATACCCAAAGGGAGTCTGAAACACCAGACTCTACTCTGTCCTCCCTGCAAGCCAAAGCTTGGATAGTGCTAAAAGGGAAGGAAAAGAAGAGTATTAAATTGGATGTGAGATGGAAGTCTCAAATGAGCCTGAACTTTTTACACACAGAAGAAGAAAGCAATGGAATCTGCCTAGGATGTTGTTAAGGGAATAGTCGAGGGCAATGATAAAAAAAATAATAATAAACTGCTTCTTGCTTTATACCCTAATTGATTTCAGACTGTTCAACTCATCAGCTATGTCAAATTCTGCTGTTGAGCACTAGCTAAGTTCAAGACCTAGAACCAAGGTTAAAGTCAGAAGATTAGGCAGTGGAACAGGGAGGGCACAAAAAGAAAGATGGAAAGACAAAGATGACCAAAAGCATTTTCGGTACCCAGGCCTCTCAGGTGTTGACCACTCTTTTTGCCATGAGTGTGCGGCAAGGCTTGATTTTCCAGCAGAGAAGGGAGATGCCTTCTCCCAGGGATGGCGCCTACCTGGCTCATCTGCTACAACCTGGTAGTAAGAATGGAAGCTACTACTCAGGGAACCCCAGGTTTTATTCATACCATAGATGTCTAAGGCCAGAGATCACTCACTCTTCCTCTTCAGAAAGTAAAGAAAAAGATAATACAAAGGATTCTACATTACAAACATCAGGATTTATATCTTGCTATGCCACTTATTGGTTGTGTGAGTACAGAAAAGTGGCCCTCACTTGCAGTCCTTTAGCAACACCATGACAGTTACAAATGGGGAAACTGAGGCTCAGAGAGATTTAAGTATCTTCCCAGAATCATTATCAAACAGTTAACTAGTAGGGGAGTCAAGAGGAGAACTCAAGTTATTTCCAACTCCAACGCTTTCTGTGATGCTTAAGTTGAGAAAATAACAGCCCTCCCTAACATGTCCTGACAACTCAGGAAGAAAATGCTTTTGAAAGAAATACATATAAGCATTATGAGTGTAAGGTGCGGCCATTATTATCCACAAGTAGATGATAATAGGGCTTATGGGATTAAATTCAAAAGCTGTTATTCTCAGGGACTGGTCATCCAATTGTGACCAGGAAACTAATAGCTGCCCAGAAGAAGGGATCTTAACGTCGGAAGTGAGGCCCATTCCTATGTGATAAAATAGCAGAAAAAGCATGGGGAATTTATTGAAGTAAGAAAATATTATTTATTTAAACAGTAGGAAATTCCAACTACAAATAGCACAGTGAAGATAACACATCATATTTATGTTCTCAAATGAAAGTTAGAAGCCCAGCACAACCCAGAAAGCTGAGTTTCAGAGATGGTCTAGTCTTTGTAAGTACAGGCTAATCCCAATCTTTTGTGTGCTTTTGTTTCCTAATAACTAGGAATCTGTATATCAGTACCAACATGTTATTTCCACAAAATACTCTGTGACCTAGAGAAGACAAGAATTCCATTAATAATATTAAAATATGTGTTGGACATTGTTCCAATCCTTTTACATATATTAACTCATTTATCCTCATAACACTGGTATGATGTAAGTACTATTATTCTCCCCATTAAATAGATGAAAAAACATGAGGCACAAAGGTTAAGTAAGTCACGCAATATCCATAGCTAGTAATTTGTAGAAAAGGGATTTTAACTTGAGCAGTCTGTCTCCAGAGCTCATACTTCATAGATTTTGATTAGATAAGAATAAATATAACCAAGGTCAAGTGAGATGAGAAAGGTTACAAAGGGAGAAAAAGATTTAAGTAGGATGAGTCTCGAGTAAAACCTATCAAGGCTAAAATGGCTTTGCCTTTTTCATTAGAATCAGGCAATGTTTCAGCCCTACGGGGTTTCTTTCTTATCTATTAAAAAGGCCATTTTCATTATTGCCTACCATATGCCAGAGATTGTACTGGGAAAATACTGTATTTTATGTTGTGCAATTTTAATTCCTTAAGACACTTAACTCTTCTATCCAGTTAAATAATATTTTTGTAATTTTTAAAGTTCATTATATATAGAAAATGCTTTTTTTTTTTTAATGCTTTGTAAGTGAAAGTTTTAAAAATTGGAAGAAAAAAAGAGCTACCTGCCAAAATCTGAATTCTCTGCTTATCTTAGAGAGGGCTATATTTCCCCACCATTGTTGTTTAATACTTATATGATGCCTAGAGTCATTTGCTTTATTGATGTGGGCTTGAGAAATGTAAGGGGGATAAAAGAGTCCAAATGTCCAAATGTCTAGGACAGTCGTCCTCAAAGCATGGTCCTAACATCAGGAATGAAGGAGGGATGCTGCATCACCTGAAAATGTATTAGAAATGCCAAGTGATCAAGCCTTTCCCCAGATCTAATGAATTGGGAACTCTGAGGATGGGGCTAGATACGTAACCTGGCTCCAGGTGATTCAGATGCAGGTGGAAGTTTGTGAACCACTAGCACCTGGTAAAACTGATCCTTTCGGGCCCTTCAGCAGGTGTTTAACGTTTCAATTGTCATGGGCACCCAGGGGAAAGACAGGAGAAGGCCAAAAGGACAAGCACCTCCAAATTAGGGGTGAAGGCGACAGTAGCAAATTGACAACTGCCATCTTTTCTGATAAACTTCTCTATCTGAAGTGCGGGAACATATGTCCTGGGAGAGAGCTGGACCTGGGACAGGACTCTGAACATGAAAGGAGGGTACTGGAACCTTGCAAAGTCTTGCTCAAACATACCCTCTTTGGAGACTAGCTTGAGGTATCACCTTGTCTGCTTTCCTGGGAATGCCCTGGCTTACAGAGAAAAGGGCTGAGTGTACCACAAAAGGGAGGCAAGGGGAAGGAGGCAGACTGGACGCCTGTGGACTCTGCCGAGAGGCATCACGTTAAAGTCTCTCCAGAGTGCCGGCAGGTCAGGGAGGAATAACTTTAGAGCAAGCATTGCCCATAGGACACCAACCTGTGGCTTCTAATTCTGACTTCCTCATTACAAAGGAAGAAAGAGAGGTGAATGAGGTAAAGTCCCTTGGCAAAGCCTCACCAGACAGTGACAGCAGGATCCTGGCTCTGAAACCGAAAGCCTCCTTCTTCCAAAGAAATCCCAGAATTGTTATACATGGACAATGTGAATTTTGAAACTAAGGAAGGCTCGTCTTTAGCTCATTAAAAAAATGTGCAGCTCAATATCACTAATTATATAAGGCTTATAGCCAACAAATTCAGATATAAAATTTCTTCCTGTCTTATCTTTTTAGTCTAGCTACAGTTTCACTGCCTAGTGGAATTCTAGTTTAAAATTCATTTCTACTATTTCAACTGAACTTTGATATTCTTATAAACACTTTAAACTCTTTATGGAATGAGGTAAGATATATCTAACAACAGGCAACTTTCCTTGATCCGGTTCCTTCACTCTGGACAAATGACCAGGTAAATCAGATGCAAAAAATTATTTGATTTTTTTTTTGGGGGGGGCAACTAAAGTTGAACCAATCAACTTGAAACATCTAGCAGATCATCATAACTCAGAGGAAATCACTAACTTAGTCAACCCAACATGGATTTACTTTTTAATTCATTGGAAACTAGCTTTAATCAAAGAATATCCAAGCTGAGGTACTATTTGGGAACTTGGAGATGATATTTAATCATCAAGTCTTAGTGACCAAAATGAGTTAATGTATCTTCAAAACTAAGCAAATTACTCCCCTTCTCCCTCTAAATGGCTCATCTTCATAAATGTTGGTCATTAAAGTGCCATGCAATTCTGCATAGACCACCAGGAGGACACAGGGTAGTGATGATTCATCACAAATGAACTGAACAGCTTCCAGCAGGAGTCATACAGATGCCTGCCAGGGTAAAGGGGGAGTTAGCTAAAATAAGTGGGAAATGTCAAGAAAGAGCTTCCCGACATCTATGAAATATAACCTAGTCTATTCTAAGTGGGCGTGGAAGGGATGGGAGAGAAAAAGAAAGGGAGTGAATATTACTTGAGTTCCTACTGAGCAGCAAGCCAAGTCCATACTAGATCGTTAACCAAATTATCTCATTTGGTTCCAACCTGTAAAATAGAATTACTAGCCCATTTTGCAGATGAGATAACTGAGAATCCAGAGAACTCAAGTAATTGACTAAAAGAAGTCAGGTAGCAAATGGGAAGCAAAGCCAAGATATGAACCCAGGTCTGTCTGGCTTCAGAGACTACCCATTTTCACTAAAACAAAAAATGAGATTTAATTCCTTATTACTCACCTAATATATATGTCAAATACTTTATTAGTGCTAGGGTTACAATGTTCTGGGGAAAAGGCTACAAAAATCATGAAATTAGGCATTGTGAGGGTACAAAAGGGATTTCTCCTTGTCCCTCACTTTTCATTCAGTCACAACAAAGCATCTATTTTTTCTCCATCCTACTGATTATGCTAAACCACACTATCAGTTGTTTTTTGGTTGAAATCATATCAGAAAACACATCTCCAGACTCCTAGTCTTACTCTTCCCTCACAAAAATGCTCTTCCTGTATTACAGCTAGTATAATCTTTATATAATATAAATACAACTAAATTACTTCCATGCTGAAACACTTTAGTTTTAGTGTCTTGAATATACACGTACCTAGAGAGTGTATGTTAGAAATTTGATCTGGGCAGTGAAGTCAACCAAGAAAGTGGTAGCTTTGATCTGGCCTGAGATCTGAAGAAAGGATGGATCACACATGGCTGAAGGAACAGGAGAGGAGGAAGGACACTGTGGGGAGAGGAACTTGCAGATGGGTTCATGAGAGGGAGCTAGCGTGAGTGGAGAGAAAGAGGGAGCACGGGGCAAAGTTAGACCAGAAGGCAGAGGGATCCAGAATTTCCCTGTGGCCCATGATAAGAATCAATCTTTTTTTCCTTAAAGCAAAAAGAAACTGTGCACCAAGATCAGGGGGGTGGCATGCTTGGTTTTGCATTTTGAAAAGGTGACTCAGGGTGGAGCATTTAACACCAGAAGAGACCAAAAGTGATGAAAGTTAAGAGGCCAGGGCCACAGTCACGAAGAGAAGCACACTTCCCGGGTAGAGGACTCAACTACAACTCAGACTTTGGACTTGACCTTACAAATGCGAATAATGTTTCCTAATCACATGTATCTCCTATTAACCTGAATTTTTTTTAATTAAAGAACAAAACAGAAGAGAGGCAAGAGAAGATGGGACTTAAGGGAGTCAAAGAAGGTAGAGGGAAGTGGATGGATTGAAAAGATACTCAGTAGATAAAATCAAATTAACCTGGTAATCAACTGGACTTTGGGGTGAAGGGAAGGAAAGCATCAAGGGTGTCTCTCATACTACATATCTGTGGCTTGTGTAACAGAAAGATGGGTGCTGTCACTCACAGACAGAGGAAATGCCGGAAATGCCGGAAGAAGAGCAGGTATTTAAGGGAAAGATAACACATCTGTTTTGGCCATGTTGGGATCTGAGGTGCCATTGAGACATCCAGGTAGACAGACATATTAGATAAACATCAAATACTCCACGAGACATGCAGACCTAGAGTTTAGATGACAAGTCTGGGCTGGGAGTTTATTGTAAAGGTGTTAGTTCTCCAACTATTAGATATAGATGGGTTGAGCATAGGGGCTAGGAAGTGAGCAGAGGCCAGCATCTCTGATCAAGACTTGAGTTGCTCTGTCACTTAATGTCTGGGGAAAGGACCGTGAGCCAAGAGATAGCATGAATTCCAGAGTGACATGTTACATGTTAGGGTTTGTTTTAAAAAAGTGCAAGTGGGGTGGGAATTCAATACTTCAGGATGCTGCTGAGGGTAGTAACATAAAACCCCAGGAGAGGAAGACTTGAAGGCTCCCAGAGGCTCCATAACTTGCCCATAGTCACAAAGCTTACCAGGCACCAGGCGAAAATTGGAACCCAAGTCTTTCTGATCCCCAAATCTGTTCTTTTTCTACTACATTGTGCTAAAAATAATAAAAAATGAATTTCATCTCAAAATAACATAATAAATAGGTCTGCCCCTACTCTGAATGAAGGAGATGCCTGAACTTTCCCAAAACAAAGGTAAATTTATTGGAGGTTTTTTTCAATTCACAAAGATTCTAAACGATGATTCACCATAGAAATTTTGAAAATGGTATGCTCTGCCCTTTCATAACTTATTTTATTAACAAAAATTCCTTATATGAACAACTTTTTAGAAATGAGAATCACACTGGCATAATTCTTAAAATATTCCAAGGCACTTCTACAACTTCCAGCTTTAACATGAGGAAACCCAGACTTACTTTCTGATTCTGACTCTACTGATTATATAATCTTGGTCAAATTACTTAACCTTCCTCTTTTATAAAATGACGGGGCTAGTACTCTCTAAGGAAACTATGTGAGTTAACAGGCCCTGTATCTCACTACCTGCACAGAAGCATCTCAGAGACTGAGTATGACCTCTACCATCCAATACATAAGGCAAGTTAGGTACCTGGGTGGATTTCCCACCCAGAGAGTGGGAAATAGGGATTTGAATCAGGTCTTTTAAATCCCAGTTTAATGATATCTCCACATAATCATTCTTAATCCTATCATCATTTTATAAAGCCCTCATCTGTAAAATGGAAAATCACAGTAAAGAATGGGCTATTGTTTATTCCTACCCAGAAACAACTGTCCCCTCAGCTCTACTACAACACCCTTAGTTTCTTTTGAGCAAGCATCTCTTCCCTGCTCTCTTGCATGGTTTGAGTAAAGGTGACTTTCCCTCTCACTTTCCAGGCACAGGAGTGTGTTCCAAGACTAATGGTTACTCAGTGTGTTATGGATTCCTGAGTACCTGAGTGTTGAAGGCCAAATACTGGACACTAAACTAACTAATGAGACTCAATTCCATGGCACTTGTTGGAACCACTGGAATTACTTTGTTAGGAAGGCAAGCTTGAAACTGATGGTAGCAGTTGAACCAATCTATCTGTGAATAAAACCAACAAAAACTAGAGATAAAGACAGAGATGAAGAAAGTTCTGAATGACCTTGTTTGAGCACTTGATCCATCCTTGCCTGAAGTCTACCCTTGAACTTTCATTTATTTGAGGCCATAAATTTTCTCTGCTTAAGCCATTTTGAGGTTGGAGTTACACTATTTGCATATCAAAGAAACTCAATCAGCACATCAGCCCACTTACATCATTGGGTTTCTTACAGGGAAAGATTTTCTGGTGGGCAACTCTAAATTGACTTACATTTACATTGTCTTAGCTTATTGATATAAGAGAAACCAAGTGAGGACTAGGAAAAGGCAAACGTTTAGGATGTAATGGAGCTTGCCAAGCATCTGATGGTTTTTGCAAACTATTCACGAAATTAAGACATAACCCTAATATGCTCTGCTCTGCTCAGTAGACAAGGAGTGTCTACTAGGTACTATTAGTAATCATAGTTAAAATAAGTTTGTATCACTTTAACTCTCCTGCATATAATTTATGTTCTAGACATAATCAGCTATTCAACTGTATTTCATGCTGCTCACCAGCCTATTTTCTTTCATACCCACATGCCTTTGATGGCCCCTGAGACACCCACAGATCCATGATCTGTACTAAAACGCTCTTCTCAACTTCTACATACCTCTAAAAGCACTTCTGAAATTAAAAAAAAAGAGAAACTAAGAATCTGATAAAGGGTCAAAATCCATATGCTTTTCCTTCTGTCTGATATCATTTTTCCCTCCATATCTGCCTGGCAAAATGCTACTCTGCTTTTAAAATTCAGTTTCAAGTGCCTAGTACAATACAGTATGGTAGATTCCACATGATAACTAAGAACCCCAATATCTCAGTAGCTTAAAACAACAGAAGTCAATTTATCTCATCTTACATACCCACTGCAGGTGAGCCTCAGAACCCTAGGCTGACAAAGCAGCTCTTGTCACTGATTGCTGGTTGGGAAGAGTTTCGGACATTCTTAACCCACTAATTAGATGTGCTGGCTTACAAGCAACACACATCACTTCCGTCCATAACTTCTTGGCCAGATGTACAAGTCCCACGGCAATCACATCAGTGCCTAGGAAAGGGTAGGACTAGAAATATTTGGTGAAATATTCAATAGCTGCGCATCAGAATCCCAAGGTCTGGGAACAGGCCAGTTATCCAACAGTAAGACAATGTCGCAGGGAATCCTGAAAGCAGAGAGGGAGAAACAGGAAGAGAAAATTGCGAAGATACATTGATATCTAATATATTTAAAGTACTGAAGTCATTGTCCTAAGAAACCTTCAGAACTACATAGGACTTCTGCGGGCTTATTGTAACATTTTATTTTTTAAATATTGGATTACCTATATATCCCAAATCTGTTAGGGTTTAGGGTCTCTCAAGGTTCTACTCTGCCTCTGGGTCTGGGAAACTGAATCTTTACAGAACTTCTCAGGGACTCTGCTTCTCAGCCATAAACCACAGGAAAAATAGCATAGGTAAAATAGGCTGACCTAAATGTCAATCCTAATCCTTCTGGGATTTATATTCTCATCTTTAAAAATGAAGATTGTAAAACCCTCTGCACACTGTGTACAGTGTACTGTGGCCATTAGATAAAATGGTATGTGTGAAAGCACCCCAAATGTCTGCCATGTGACAGAGACTGACAAAGTGTCAATCTCCCTCCACCCGTTGCAGTCTGAGCACCCAGCAGGATGCTGAGAACAAGAGGCGCTCAATGAGTTCAGAGAAAGGAAAGGAGGAAATCAACAACTATCCAAAATATTTACAACTTCAGTGATTCCACTATATATGTCTACTTTGAATCATCAGATATTTAGAAAAACACATCCTGACCTACGTACTACATCCCACACTAAATGTTGGAGATGAAACAACAAATGAGGCTCCATCTCTCACCTTAAAAAAGTCCCATTCTTCCTTTGCTATGTGCCACTTTGGGGGCGGGGGGGATAACAAAATGATAAATAGAGGACAAAAGTAACCCCTAAAGTTGTACCCTCGAGTTCACACAAATACAGGTAATAAGCCTAGACAAGGTCACGCATGGCTAACACTGCAGATGAAAAGACCCTTCGAAGCAGTGCCTATGGTAAGCCTGGTGACCTCCTGCGTGTTCTTAGTTACCCAGCAGAAATTCAGCAATGAACATGACCTGTCACTCGAAGGCCAGAAAGGAGATTCAAAAATTTAAAGATTTCAACAACAATGGAGGATGAAAGAGTTCCAAGATTTTCTCCTTAGATAATCAAAAATTCTAATTAAGCAGCTTGGCACCCTCAGTACTCAGTGGTTAGGGCGCCGGCCACATACACCAAAGCAGGGGGGCCTGGGCCTGCTAAACAACAATAACTGCAACCAAAAAAATAGCTGGGCTTTGTGGCAGGCACCCGTAGTCCCAGCTACTTGTGAGGCTGGGGCAAGAGAATGCTTCAGCCCAAGAGCTAGAGTTTGCTGTGAGCTGTGATACCACAGCACTCTACTAGGAGCAACATAGTGAGACTCTGTCTCAAAAAAAATTTTTTTTCATTAACCAAATAAGCTGTTCTCTGAGGACATGGTTAATCTGTTTAACATTTCCCATTATTTTCCATTTTAAGGTTCCTGCTTTAAAGCATACACTATTTCAGAGCAATGATTATTTCATTCATTTGGGAACGTCATAATACATGCTATTGACATAGAAGATAGCACCAGCAGGCCCAGGAGTGTGACTTATTCTAACATAAAACACACACGCACACATGCATACGCACACATCTTTCAGTTAGGAAGAGCTGACAGTTACAGTTTTTTAACGTTTTAGTAGTTCAAGCTTCCTTTTATGGTAACCTGGTTCTTTTGTTTGTTTCTAAAAGAAAGCTGCAGATTGATTATGTTCAGCTCCTTACTAAATGAGCTAAAGGGAGATTTATAAAGCAAATAAACAGAAAGATTTATGGTTTCTTTCTCACAGCAGCTAAAAATTATGGAAAAACTCATTGACCTTTCAAGAGAAGAAGTTGGTTCAGTCTACCAAAAACTAAGTGCACCTAAGAGGTTTCCGATTAATCCTTCAATTTAAATCTTTTGCCTTTCTCCAGTAAATAAGCTGGGGGGTGCTTGCTGAATCCCATTCAATCCTTCTGAAGTGTGACTACCTGTGGCCATTACAATCAGCATGTCCCATCACACTAAGCACTAAGCGTCGATAATGTTGATCATAATTAGAAAATGGGGGAATTGGGAGATCAGAAAGAGAAGGGAAATAGAGCAGACAGTGAGCCAGGAGAAGCTAATTTTGCAGGGTAACCTGGAAAGCAAGAAGAGGCTGAGGCAGAGAACTCTTTGCATCTTTTTTTTTTTTTCTTTCTGGCCCAAATTATTTTACTTTATTTTTCATTTATTTACTTTTTTGTTATTGTTTGGGATTCATTGAGTGTACAAAGAATTACACTGATTGCATTTGTTAAAGTCTCTCTTATACTTGTGTCCACCCCCATGGACGCATACCCTCATAAGAGAAAAACTCACATCAATTCAAGGTGGGGGGCAGGGGAACGAGGGAGTTGGGAGAAAAGGGGAGGGAGGCAGGTGGGGGTTATGGTACACAGAACTCCTGCATCTTGATAGGAGGAGGAAGGAGATGAGAGTCAGAAGATCCGTCAAGCCAGGTTTATTGTATTAGATGGGCCAGTCTGAGTATTCTTCTATGATCTAACAGAAGTCCTCCAGAGAGGAGAAATTGGGAAGGGGATAAAAAATAAATAAACTCCTGAATCTATGAGAGACTTATTCCTCATTGTTGTTGACCTAAAATCATAAAATGTTAGCCTCCCAAACTGTTTGCTAGCTAAGTTGTACACAACTTACACTGCCTGAGGACCCAGAATGAGAAGAAGTATAAATAGACAAAATACTTCACTCTGAATCTTTGATAGCTGGTCTTCAGTTTTGGTTTGGTTTGTTCATGGAGACAAATACAATCTTGAATTAGGACTGCAGGCATCCACCTATTAATGGTGTAACCCGGGGTAAAGCATTAATCCTTTGGGAGCCTTGGTTTTATGGGAATAATAACAATACCTAGCTTCATAGTGACTTTCACTGAATACATGCTGAAAAAATATTTATTGTCAACAACACATTGTCTTCATTTATCTACCAGAGGACTGAATTTGATCTTGAGAAACGATGTGGTTTGGTATGAAAAGAGCTGGATTCGGGATAAAAAAGATGCAAGTTTAAATACAACATGTAAACTTCAGTTCCATCTTACAGAGATGACAATTAGGATGGTAGAATCAGAAATATAACTCCAGTACTGAACTAGCTGGGTAACTTCCCGGCAAGTCTCTCAGCTTTTTCTAGCCTCAGTTTCCTCATCTGTAAAATGAGAATGATAATATATATATTTTTAGAGTATCATATGAAAAACCGTG
Organism: Loris lydekkerianus; assembly: GCA_963574355.1. NCBI lineage: Eukaryota > Metazoa > Chordata > Mammalia > Primates > Lorisidae > Loris > Loris lydekkerianus. The sequence continues at coordinate 11,211 of CAUYPK010071551.1, read as the reverse complement.
TAAGGTACTTAGCATAAAAATATGTGAAATGTACTCATAAATATTAGTGGCATCAATAGTTATGATTAATTTATTCATGTATGCACTTGATATTTATTTTTCAGGCAGCTGGTGTGTACCAGGCAAGGCTGGATGTGAGAGAATCTGCAGTGAATGAAGCAGACAAAAGTCCTTGACATCTTGGGGCCTATTCTCCCTTCTAATAAGAGGGCCTGTAAGTATTCATTAAATAATTTTAGTATGTTTTAAGAGAGGACACCATGAAAAGAGCCCTAAACCTAAGCCCTAAGATTTAATTTACTAGGAAGGGCATGGTTGCTTCCACCTATAATCTTAGCACTCTGGGAGCTGAGGCAGGAGGAATGCTTGAACTCAAGAATTTGAGACCAGCCTGAGTAAGAGTGAAACCTCTGTCTCTACTAAAAATAGAAAAATTAACCAGCTATGTGACTGGAACCTGCAGTCCCAGCTACTCAGAACTCATAGCAGGAGGATGGCTTGAGCCCAGGACTTTGAGGTTACTATGATGTGAGCTAGGCTGACGCCATTGTCCTCTAAGCTGGACAACAAAATGGGACTCTTGTCTCAAAAAAAAACCCAAAAAACAATATATATATATTATATATATATATATAATATATATAAATTATATATATAATATATATTATATATATATTTATTATTATTATATATAAATTATATATATATAATATATATTATATATATAAATAAATAAATAATTTACTTAGGTTTAAGACCTCCTGGCTGTGAATCTTAGGAATATCATTTTTACCTCTCTGGGTCTAGTTTCCTTATCTATAAAATATCCTAAGAAAAAAAATCCATACATTATGGGAGTTGATAAAAGACTGATTAAGAAAACAATATATATTACTTCACAAATTATAATGCATTATGCAAATATTTATTATCATATTTATTCTACCTCTATAAAAGCTTAATGACCATATAGTAAGCAACCTCACACCCAAACTTTACCGAATGTGGGAAATCAAAATGATGAACAATTCTCCTCCTAATTATTGCTCAAAAGAAATTAAATTTGTAATACATAGGTGGAGCAAATTATGGAAAATAAACAATAACTTTTGAACAAGTTGACATTAAGGAAAACTTTTCCAAGTCACTATAGTTATCATAGAAAATCCTGGCATTTGTAATACAAATATATGGAGATTTCTAAGAATTCTCCGATTTTTTAAACATTACTAGAGCTTATAATTATGTAGCAAAACACACTAAGGACCATTTTTGAAAATGCGCTTCAGAGAATTCTAGTTTAGAATAATAATAGGTTTCATGTGTTAATGAAGATGATTCCAGACACAAATAAGTAAAGTACATGCTTGGTTAAACAGTTTCCCAGGAGCTTTTCAAAACCATTGTATACAATTTGATACATATTTGAACAAAGAAACGTTTTTCTTCCCTTCTTATAAATGCAATAAATTTCAAAAAATTTAAGTAAACATGACTGAAATATTTAAATCTTCCCTCTGGATTATCAGCAAGAGGTATTCCATACTCAGCAACCAGCAACAATGAGATGTAGGTTTTAAATGACCTGTTTGTCGCTTAGTAGCCAGTTAAATTCCAGTCACACTTTGGTGAATTACTACATATGATGGGCATCATTGTCTATACTAAAGTTTATTATAAATTATGTTCAAAAGTATAAGCAAAAAATCCAACCTGACTATATCTATGTATCCATCTTTCCATCTATCTATCTATCTATCCTACCTACCTACCTAAAATTTCCACTAACAACAAGAAATGTTTTTGAAACTGTCCCAGAACTAATCACATAATGAGCAGTGCATTCACTCACATTCTTAGGGAAAGCCAAGCTGTCCCCTGGATCAGGGAGGAAGAAGGTAATGGACTTAGATGTACTCTAAGAACACTAAAAGGAAGCCTCTTTTTTTTATCACCTATGGGAAGAGCATTAATGAATAACAGTGAAAAATCATCATTAGCTACAAATTAGAAGTCATCACAGTGAATTTGGAAAAAGAATTCCACTTTTTGGAAGTAGATTAAGACATGGGTATGTAGAAAGTACTAAAATCACTTACTTGGCTCGGCGCCTGTAGCTCAGTGCCTAGGGCACTAGCCATATACACCGGAGCTGGCAGGTTCAAATCCAGCCCAGGTCTGTCAAACAACAATGACAACTACAAAAACAGCAACAACAAAAATAGCTGGGTGTTGTGGCAGGCGCCTATAGTCCCAGTTACTTGGGAGGTTGAGGCAAGAGAGTCCCTTAAGCCCAAGAGTTAGAGGTTGCTGTGAGTTGTGATGCCACAGCACTCTACTGAGGGTGACATAGTGAGACTCTGTCTCAAAAAAATAATAAATAATAAAATAAAACAGCTTATCTTTTTAAAATTTTTTCTTTCAGAATATTACAGTATGGGGGTACGAAGATTTTCTTGTATGAATTGCTTTTGTACAGTTTGAGTCAATGTTATAAGTGAGACCATTACCAAACTTAACCTTTTTTTTTTTTTAATTTAATTATTTCAAACTTTCTTTCAGACAGATTCCTTTTGACTGCCTGTACCCCAGACCAGTAGAGGTCCTGAAGCCTCACTGTGAGAGAAATCCCCTTGTCTGCTATAGACTCCCAGAGCAGCCATCCAGCAAGGGAGAGCTAACTAAAGATTCTTGAGGATTCGGGGAACTGCTATTCATCACAGCCTGTCGGAATTGAGAACTGATTCTGTGTTTACCCTGCCCACCAAAAAAATGCTGAGCTGGTGCATCAGATAGACAAATATACATTCAGACAAAATATTACTTCTGTGTAAGAAATTTGCCAAAGTATAAAATGAACATCTAGCCAAATGTATCCTGGGAAATAAAAAAGCAAAACAGAAATAAACTATCGTGAATTTTCCTCTGACTGTTCCACAGGACCATGAATTACCTTTGGTGTCAGGACCCGAGATTAAATCCTGGCTCTATTATACCCTAACTCTTATGATGAGCTTGGTTTCCTTATTGACCAAATAGAGACAGTTAGGACTGAATAAGATAACAAGGGGCCTGCATAGCACATCTCCTGGCACAATTACTAGTTTTCCTTTTTCATCCAGAAAAATTTATAAAATACCTGGAAGTATCCCACATCCTCCCACCAACTGTTCATTTATTTGATAGATACTTGCAAAGCACCTACTCTGTTCCAGGCACTGTACAAGGTGCTAGGGATAAAATAATCAACAAAAGAGGTAATAGTCCCAGACCTCATAAATCTTACATTCCAGGGCTTCTCATTTCCATTCTGCTTCCTAAACCTAAATAAATAAACTTATTGCCTTGTCAATCAAGCATAAAACATAGTGTACACAATGCCAAAAGTACCACATATGAACCGCAATCTATTCGACCAAATAAAGTTTCTTTGACTGGGCTCAGAAAAGTGCTGATTAAGAGTTATGAGGAGCCAGGTGTCAGATCAAAAGATAAAATTCAACATTCAGCAGCAGCAGGAAAAGTGATAAATATCCAGAAATGAATGGAGAAAAGTCCCTCAATCTGTACAACAGCTCCTTAAAAGCTCTTAGCTAGCACTGGGATTTCTAGAAATCCTCTCAACACGAAAAGGAGGAGAAGGTTCTTGAAAAGATGGGCAAGTCCCACACTGAAGCACATTTCAAGATGGGTTTTTCCACCTTAAAATTGGAAAGAAATTAACACAGTCTCCCTATGGGTGTTAAACATCTTAGTGGAGAAAATCCATCCAGTGCTAAGGTTTATCCAGGGATTCTCAGGCAGTACCTAGTACATCCCGGGCCCTAAGCTAGGCCCATGAAATACAAGGATGAATCATAAAGGGCTCTGGCCTTGCCTTTGAATAGTTCTTAACCTAGAAACCATGTAAAAAAAAAAAAGTATTAAAAATCCTGCGTGATAGATACTCTAACAAGATTTGAACAAAGTGTTATCAGAGCCCAGAGGGAGCCACCAAGTCTACATTAGAGTCTGATGTGCTCCATAAATGAAACAGCCAGAGAATTGATTCTAAATTCACTTTTCCTACAATATCCAATCTACCTCACAACCCATCAATCAACCAATTCTGTTGACTTCATCTCCTGCCCACTTTTCCACGTCCAAAACTACATCTTGCCCACATTACTGCCACAGACTGGCAACTGGTGTCCCTGATTGGCAGCTACATTCTGTCCCCCATGGCAGCCAGAATGATTTTTCAAAAATACAAATCAGATCTTATCACCTCTGTTAAAAACCCATCAACAACTTCCCATTGCCTGTAGCAAAGAATCCAGATTTCATAAAGCCTACAAACCCTCCCAGTTCTACCCTCCTCTGTTCTCAGCACCTCAATCTCCCTCACAGGCCTCAAAATACACAAAATGCTCCTTTCTGCTCTTTTGTACCTCTAGGATTTCATAAATGCTGCTCCCAACTCTTGCACTAACTCCTCTCCCCTCTAGTCTCTCATTGCATCTCTTCTTGTGGCATCAGCTTGAATCTCTCCTAGTGCCCTGTGTTTCCCCATCAGACATTCAGCATCCTTCATGGTCACTGTAGCCCTGATCTTTCAAGACCCTCCTCTCTTATGAAGTCTTTCCTGTTAATTCCCCAATTAGCCAGCCCTTCCTCACCACTCACTGACACACATCTTAAACCCCATACATTTGAAGACCTAATTATATCTAATGGAGCATTTATTATATTCAAAGTTAGCATTTATTATTATAGAATCCTATTATGTTCTGGATTCTGCCTTAGAACTTTTTGCTCGTCTTACTTCTTAAAGCAATTATTTTAAAGAAGGATGACTGAGGTAAGCAGAGCACCCTAATTTTGTAAAGAGGAAATGCAGAGAGATGGCATTCCCTGCTTAAGTTTACAAAATAATGGAAGAGCCAGCATTTCTAACCCAGGGACACCAAAATTAATTCTGATCTTTCCACTTGGCCTCTACTATACCTCTCTTATTGTTCTGGGTGTTCAACTATTGTCGACCCAGGTAAGCTTCACCATGAAGCTAAAGTCACAGCAAGCATTAACATACCAGCTGCAATAGCACAATAAAAACTTAGTTCAATTCTTCTTACTCCTGTCTAGATATTAGGCAACTTAGAGATAGTCAAAAGGTATTTATTCTTTAAATAACCAAAAAGTATAAAGCTACTAAATTTCTATTCCTATTCAAAGTTCTAAAACTTATACCTGTCCCTGAAAAGCAGGGACTGTCTTCCCCTCCTTTTTTCCTGCTCTTCCTTCTTTCTGCTATAAGAAAATGATAAGTATTATAAATAATGTCTTTAGAGGAGACAGCCTAAAGCCTTAAAATACTGTACAGTGAGCCAAAAGATGTCTCCGTGTGATTTCTTAGGGTCGAGGTATATCATTAGAAAATGATATAAAGCCATACTCACAGGTTTGGCCTCTGGGCACCGTCAAACCCTGAGCTGAACGAGACAGATTCACCAGGTACAACTCCAGACATCTGAGCTCTCAAAGAAAAGTCATCGTCAAAAATCAATGTTGCATGAATGCAAGGGTTTGGGGAGAAGCATAAGCAAGGCCAGACAAGATTCCAATGATCTCAGTGATGCTTTAGCTCCTTCTTACCACCATGCCAAGTTTGAAAACCCATAAAAACATCAGCTATTTAAGCAGCGGTGCCTAACCTGGCTTCCTGCTGCCAGCATCTCTCTAGGCAACATTGCCTCCATGTCCCCTTTAACATGGTTTTACTAGCGTACCAGTCCAATTACATCCTCCCTACATTAGACCCCATCCCTAGATACCCTGAAACCTACAGCAACGGTCTCTGTTTTTAATTACGCATCCTTAATGCTAAAATTCTTTTGAGCCTGCACCTACTGTATATAAATGTCATCTATTTAATAAAATATGCATATACTATTATACACTATATCATGCACATCATAAAATACCAAGATGAAAACCAAAAAGATGAGATGAAAATAAATCTAAACAAGAGTTCTACTATTTTTTCCACATCCCAACAGATCCAGTTTTGTACCCACTATGATCCCTGCACACTATATGCATAGATAATGGCCTTGAAGAAAAGCTGAAACTTGGGGGCAGAGACAAGATGGCTGACTGAAGCCAGCTTTCCACAGAGGCTCCCGTCCAGAAGGAGAGTTAAAGGACAAAAATTTAGCATGTAACCTGGTGGATTTGAGCTGCACCAAGAGAGAAGGTTGAAGAACACACATCAACCCCGCTGAGGTGAGCTGCGACTACAAGGATACAAACAAAAGGTACAAAATCCATCACCAAGCAGATGGGAGTCCCCTCCCCCCATGAGAACGGCTCCGAGTGCCCCACAAACAGGCAGAGTTCAAAGGTCCTCCCACTACACTCCACAGGAGAGAAGCTCTAAAAACTGGACCTACCTCCCCTACTAGGGTGCCATGGTATTCTCCTGCCAGGCATAAAACTGTATAAAACTGTATATATTCTCTACCTGCAACTCTAAGCTCCCAGAACCCCCCTCCACTCTCACTCTGAGGTCTGGAGGCCTGTCCCCCAGGAATTCAGATTCTTGGGTGATTTCTCGAGGGATGTGGACAATGCCTAAACTGCAGCTGGTCAGTGCTGATTCTGGGGCGCAGGAGCGAGGAGAGAACAGTCGGCTGAGAGGGAACCACACCAGAACAGCAGTTCCCTGAGGCACAGTCCAGCAGCCATCTTTTAGCAGCAATACGGCCAGGCATAAGACTGTGCAGAACTGTGTATATTCTCTACCTGCAGGCCTGAACACCCAGCACTCCTCTCCACTCTCACTCTGAGGTCTGGGGGCCTGTCCCCCAGGAGTCCAGACTCTTGGGTGATTTGTCGAGGGGTGTGGACAGAGCCTAGGTTGTAGCTGGTCAGTGGTGACTCTGGGGTGCAAGAGCAAGGAGAGGATGGTCAGCTGAGAGGGAACCACACCAGAGCAGCAATTCCCTGTGGCACAGAAAAGCAGCCATCTTTTAGCAGCAAAACAGATCACTCCCAGATAATCTGAAGCCACACCCCATCTCCCTGGGCAACCAGAGGAGGCCAGCAACCATCCATGAGTAAAGGATTTGCCTGAGGCAGTACCGACTTGCAGACCAGGGGAGTTCCCTGGGTGGGGAAGACCGCTTTACTGAGTCTAAGATGCACCTGGCCTTCAGGGGATCATCAGCCTATAGACAAAGGAAGGCAGCAGGACAGAACTGACAGGTAACCCAATACAAAGCTGCAGGAGCAAACATAGGGCTCTGGAACTCAAAACAGCTTCTCTTCTGCAAGGGAATTTAGCAGGTCCTGCAAAGTTGTTCTGTTCTGTTCGGTCAATAACATCAATCAGGGGCAGGGGCTGGACCTGAGTGAACACCCCCCAACCTTCATCAAGCGCCCAAGGTTGTCAGACCTCACCTCCTCCTGCTAGATAGAGGCAAAGAGCAGCAGCCTGGCAGATTTCCTTGTGATTCAGGCAGGTGCAAACACCTGCAGTATCTGTTCACTACAGGCAAATGGGTCAGCTAACTGCAGGGCTATCAGTGACTGGGTGTAACAGTGGTGCAAGGTGGGAAAGGAGGCATCAACTTTCGCACACTGGTCTATTGGCTGGGTGGCTCCTCCTGACTCCACGCCGCACTGGAGCAAGTCGTATCAGAGTAGTCACCAGAACCCTGTGATCCAGTTCCCAGAGAACTCTTAAACTCTCCCACCCAAGACAGGTGCAGAGTGAGACAATTGATTTGGACCTTTGGAACTGAGCCGATCATCTGAGGACTATTCAGGTAGTGCCTGGGTGTGTGGTTGTAGGAAGGTTTAATTTTCCTTTTCCAATTGTTGCCTGTGGTGGATGGGGTGACTTAATTGCTGATATTACTCCACAGCTGAGACTCCAACCCAGAGTAACTGTTTCACTAGGGTAAAACAAAAACCAGCTGAAAACAAGACAGAACCACTTAGCCCCACCACACGAAACAGGGCCCCAGTTTCTCAGGCCACAGCACTGTATGGGTCCTCGACAAAGCTCCAGGGGAAAAAGCAAAGGGAGTAAAACAATCATGGGGTGGAATCAGCAGTAAAACTCTGGAAACATGAATAACCAGAATACATCAACCCCCCCCCCCCCCAAGGAAAGATATGGCACATGTAATTGAAGATCCCATTCACTAACAACTGACTGAGATGTCAGAAATAAAATTCAGAATTTGGATTGCAAACAAGATAAATAAAGTGGAGGAAAACTTGGAATTAGAATTTTGATCACCAATTCAAAAGTCGGAATAAGGAATTTGAGAAGAAATTCAAAAGTTGTCTCAAGAATTCAACGACTTTAAAGACAAAACACCAAAGACTTAGACACACTGAAGCAAGAATTTGCAGCACTCAAAGATCTGAAAAATACAGTAGAATCCCTCAGCAACAGAGTGGAGCAAGCAGAAGAAAGGATTTCTGACATTGAAAACAAAGCCTTTGAACACTCCCAAACTCTCAAAGAGGAAGAGAGGTGGAGGGCAAAAATGGATCATTCTCTCAGAGACCTCTGGGATAATTCAAAGAAGGCTAATACCTGACTCATTGGAATCGCTGAAACCGATGAAGTGGACTTGCTAGGCACAGAGGCCATTCTCCATAAAATTATCAAAGAGAATTTTCCAGACATGCCTACAGATTCTGAAATTCAGATAGCAGACAGTTTCAGAACCCCCAGCACAGCTTAACCCCAATAAGACATCCCTCAGGCATATCATAATTAACTTCACTAAAGTTAAAATCAAGGAAAAAATTCTCAAAGCAGCCAGACAAAAGAAAGCCATTACCTACAAAGGGAAGAATATTAGAATGACTGTAGATCTCTCTGCTGAAACTTTTCAAGCCAGAAGAGGGTGGTCATCGACTTTTAATCCCTTAAAGCAAAATAACTTTCAACCCCGGATCCTATATCCAGCTAATGTGAGTTTCATTTATGATGGAGAAATTAAATACTTTAATGACATTCATATGTTGAAGAAATTTGCCATAACCAAACCAGCTCTTCAAGATATTCTCAGACCTATCCTCCATAATGACCAACACAATCCTCTACCACAAAAGTAAACTCACTAAGACTTTTGAGCAAACTCCAACTTCCAAACTGACGAAAGGATTAAAAATGTCCACTGGACTTTTGAAAAACTTGATACCCAAAATTTTACCAGACTTATCAATATTCTCCATTAATGTGAAGAGCTTAAATGTCCTCTAAAGAGGCATAGGTTAGCTGACTGAATACAAACACTCAGGCCAGATATTTAAAAGAGTCACATCTTACCTTAAAAGACAAATTTAGACTCAGGGTGAAAGGATGGACATCCATATTTCAAGAAAATGGTAATCAGAAAAAAGCAGGTGTTGCAATTTTATTTGCAGATACAATAGGCTTTAAACCAACAAAAGTAAGGAAGTATAAAAATAGTCACTTCATATTTCTTAAGGGCAAGACTCAATATGAAGAGATTTCAATTATTAATATCTATGCACCCAACCAGAATGCACCTCAATTTATAACAGAAACTCTAACAGACATGAGCAATTTGATTTCCTCCACCTCCATAACAGTCAGAGATTTCAACACTCCTTTGGCAGTGTTGGATCGATCTTCCAATAAAAAGCTGAGCAAAGAAATTTTAGATTTAAACCTAACCATCCAACATTTGGATTTGGCAGACATCTACAGAACATTTTATCCCAACAAAACTGAATACACATACTTCTCATCAGCCCACGGAACTTACTCCAAAATCGATCTCATCTTAGATCACAAGTCTGACCTCAGTAAATTTAGAGGAATAGAAATTATTCCTTGCATCTTCTTGGACCACCATGGAATAAAAGTTGAACTCAGTAACAACAGGAATCTGCATACTTATACAAAAACATAGAAGTTAAATAACCATATGCTGAATGATAGCTGGGACAGAGATGAGATTAAGAAGGAAATTGCCAAATTTTTGGAACAAAACGACAATGAAGACATGAATTATCAGAACCTCTGGAATACCGCAAAGGCAGTCCTAAGAGGGAAAGTTATAGCACTGCAAGCCTTCCTCAAGAGAATGGAAAGAGAGGAAGTTAACAACTTAATGGGACATCTCAAGCAACTGGAAAAGGAAGAATACTCCAACCCCAAACCTAGTAGAAGAAAAGAAATAACCAAAATTAGAGCAGAATTAAATGAAATTGAAAACAAAAGAATAATACAAGAGATCAATAAATCAAAAAGTTGCTTTTATGAAAAGGTCAATAAAATAGATAAACCTTTGGCCGACCTAATCAGGAAAAAAAAAAGAGCAAAATCTCTAATCTCATCAATCAGAAACGATAAAGATGAAATAACAACTGACTCCTCAGAAATTCAAAAAATCCTCAATGAATACTACAAGAAACTTTATTCTCAGAAATATGGAAATATGAAGGAAATTGACCAATAGTTGGAAGGACGTCACCTTCCAAGACTTAGCCAGAATAAAGTGGAAATGTTGAACAGGCCAATATCAAGTTCAGAAATAGCATCAACCATACAAAACCTCCCTAAAAAGAAAAGCCCGGGACCACATGGTTTCACGTCAGAATTCTACCAAACCTTTAAAGAGGAATTAGTACCTATATTACTCAAACTGTTCCAAAATGTAGAAAAAGCAGGAAGACTACCCAACACGTTCTATGAAGCAAACATTACCCTGATCCCCAAACGAGGAAAAGACCCAACAAGAAAATTATAGACCAATATCACTAATGAATATAGATTCAAAAATATTCAACAAGATCCTAACAAACAGAATCTAGCAACACATCAAACAAATTACTGCATATACTCGAGTATAAGCCGACCCGAGTATAAGCCGACCCCCTTAATTTTACCCTAAAAACTGGGAAAATTTAGTGACTCGAGTATAAGCCGAGGTGGAAAATGCAGCAGCCACTGGTAAATTTCAAAAATAAAAATATATAACCAAAACAATTAAAATAATTGAGGAATCAGTAGGTTAAATGCTTTTCAATATTTATTGATAAAGAAAAACTGTAAACTAGCAACAACAACTTTAAAACTTTAAATAAAGTGCAGAAAACCGTAGCTTAACAGGTAATCAAGCTAAATCACAAAGGTTAAAATCCTTCAAAACTGGATTCCTCCTCATCATCATCTGTATG